>JAQFYZ010002292.1:0-17762 GCA_034695085.1 Cylindroiulus punctatus
TTTTGTGGACACGGCTGTACTAACTACAATTTTCAGAGTAGGCAAAGTGCAACTATTGGTGTTTCTTTGCACTGCTGGCCAGAATAAATTCTTTTCAGCTTGAGATTCCCTCCATTTACAGATTAATTAATTCTGAAATATAAGTCAGAAGTTAAAACTCTTATTAAAAGTTAATCTAGAAATCTGTTATTGGAAGGAAGCCTTGGGTGGCAGCTTTCCAATTTACTCACGTGTGCGGTCCTGATAATTAGGATTTTATCTCTCGTAAACAAATAAGAAACAAGAAGGCGTAAACTAACGTACGAAAGCGCCATAATCCAGAATTGCTCGCCGGATGATCGACAAGTTAACGATCAGAAAGGATGGACGAATGGGAAAAAATCATGAGTCAGGAGAAAAAATAAATTTGGTTTTAACTAATGTGATTTTTTTACCTGAAAGTTTTATAATTAGCATTAGAATAGCTCCAAGGATCCATTTTACAGGCGGTAAAAAACTGTGGCTGGTCACAAAAAGCATCTACAGCAGCCAATTAAAATGTATTCTATTTGGTCAAATTTTCCATTTAACCTACTGCACTGCTCATTATAATACTGTCCGCTGAACATTTCCCGGCAGCGGAAGTTTTATAATAACACACCCATCCAGTTTCATTCATGTATTTCATGGGCACAAAAAAGTTCAGGCTTCTCGAGGGTACGCCTGAGGAAATGCTCAATTTCCTCCAAGCTTTTTGTATGTGGTTGCTTAAGGCATTTCGAATAGAGGTATTACCATCAACTAGCGATGATGCTTTATGTTGGGCATACATGTAGCATCTTATTAGGTCCACTTACTCAAAGAATGATCACAATGAACAAAAATGTACATGCACAGTACCGTGTAAAATTGTATATACCTTAGGCCCCTTTTAAACATTTCCAAACTATACTAAATGTTTCAGGTTAATAGTCACCATATAACAGTTCGACAATAATGTTCGATGTTCGCAACTCAAACATTGTCTAAAATAATAAAGAGAGAATATGTACTTACATACTGAAGTGTTGTAAAAATTGGTACAGAAAGGTCGATGTCAGCGTCAATTGAATGGCGTCAGAATAAATTTCAGATTAGCGTTGAAAACGGTAGTTACGAAGGAAAGATGAAGTAAAACAGAAGAAATATTTGTTAAAAATCATACAATAGATAATAAACGAATAACAATGGAAGCGAAAACAAAAAAGTGCGAGTGGGATAGTAAATTTGGCAGACAATGACAAGAAAAAGATATTTACCGCACGCATACGCACAGACATGCACAAAAATAAAATAAAAATGAAATAAAAATAAAACAGTGAGAGTTCATGTGAAGGCAGAGAAAAGCAATAAAATGTTAACGAAGGAGACAAAAAAAAAACAGCCAGACAAGATGGAGGCAGAAAAATGGAATAAACAAATTATAATAAGAGATATTTCGAATCGGCAAATAAATTACGTTATATCCGGATATCATGTAGTGGCCAAGGTTCGCATTCATTGGGCAACAGGTAGTTTCGCAATGGTCATTAATGTCCACCCACCGACAAAAATTCAAATTCAGCAACGGGCCACACACAAGAGAAACGCAGGTTGCAAGTGGTACATGAAAAAGAAAAAAAGAAAAAAGACAACGTGCTCTTAGAATAATTTCATGAATGGCACAGCCAGAGCATTGATAACAAACAGCATTTGCAGAAAACGGTACAATTACGTTTTGTCGTGCCATTTGAAAAAACAACGTTGTTTGAGCAATACATGAGTTGTATTTCTTATTGAGTAACGTATTTGACCTTGCACGTATTGCTGAACCAACTTCATTTATATATTCATAAAAGAAAACATTTTATCATTTTAGATTTGTAATTAAGAAATGAATTTTCTTTAAAATTTGCTAGTGCATTAAGCCCATATTGCAATGTGAAATCATTAAAATATCTCAAGATAAAAATATGCTAATAAAACTTTCGATGTTGGTTATGATCAAAATATACTTACGCCCTATTGAAGCCGAAGAGAGATTCAGCCACATGGAAAGAGAGGAAATAATGAAATTAGAAAAATATATTCAAATTCACATCATTCAGCATTATACAAGTCTACCATATATATATACTGTGTAATGAATTATTTTACAGGCTGTCTCATACTTGCGGCCATGAACATCAGCATAGTTCATGAAAATGCTTTTATAAACATTGTTTTGGTACTTAATGTACACTTTTTATCAACTTGCAATTTCTCGTATTTAATTCTCAAATTTGTTTTCCAGCCAAACGTTCAAGTGTGAGCTAATATACATGTACATGTAGGTAAATAGGGAAATTGTATTTAAACTGATAGAGCTATTTAATTCTTTCCAGAAATCCGACGAGAAAAGGTGCTTTCAACGACAGTGTCCAAACAAGCATCCTCTAGATTGGTCATATTGTTCAGGCTCAACTCCTTTGGTGGTCTAAGCTGAATGGGATTCAGAATTTTCTACATTTAGTTAAAATTGCTTAAAATGCCCATTACGAGCAGGCTATCACCCGCTTAATGATGAGCACGCAGGCAAGAGGACCAAAGATGAAGACTTTAAAAAAGGGAGCCTGACCCTGGAGTTTCAATCCGAAAAAGATTCAGCGGATCCTCCTGGTGGTGGTCCGAACAATCAGTCTCTCTAACGGTGGTCATTGTAATCACTGCTCGGACAATTCATTAAGGAACGAGTGACAGGGCAGAGCACTTCAGGAGGGCCACAGCAATACGAATAGTGTACGAGTGTGGGAAATGTTAACCTAAGCGTTAATCCCTTTACAAATGGAGACGATGGCCAACAAAGACCCATGAAAAAGACTGCCAGACTCTGCGTGGAGGACTTAACACAGCCACCGCAGGGGGTCGCTGGGGAATGCCAGAGAAAATAAATTGAAACGCTGGGTTAGGAATTTGGGAGGGGGTGTACTCAAGGGTTGAAAATAAAGGTATTTACTGATGTTGGACAAATTCCGCACCCATATTTATCAGCAACTGGTGGCGCAACAATGTCCGAAATTGATGCCCCAATGTCACCATCTTGGATCTTTCCATTTTGAGACACCAATGCCAGAAATGCCTACATGATTCTCTGAATCCCAAGTATTTTGATCTGTTCACGCTACCCATTTATCCGCTGTCATCTGAACAGTTCAACATTTCAAATAAAAAGTTTGCAAACAGGGCGCAAAAATCTTATCACTTTAGTCGAAATAATGATCTAATTAAGTGCGAATTTGGCGAAAAACAATGGGTCGAAGCGCATTCTCCTGAATGTATTCCGTTACACGCGCTTATCTCACCGACATGTTTCGTGTAATTTAACATGAGTTAGTAGGTATGCGACGAGCATTTTAAGTGACCCCTAGCTGTCTGCTGCTTCATGGCCGAAATTTGTATAGGTGATTTTGCATTTTTGCTCGTAATTTCGACCTGTAATAGGCATGTCATGAAGAAGGGCGGCCATTTTTTGAGTCATGACTTCGATAAAACGCCAAACTGACAACATCCGTAAATAACCCCAGCGCGTGGGGTTTTAATATTTATGTGATACCCGTCGTGTCCACCTGCGTCCAGCTATACGGGGGAATTTTAAAATGGCGACTTTTACAACGATTTTGCTGGTCGTTCTATGCAGGGCGCACTGGCCATTAGGAGGCGCAGGAATTTCACACTGTGGGGCTAATTCGGCGAAATTGCTGTCACCCTTGTAATTGTTGGTGCCCAACCCCACGGAGGATTGAAAATGACATTTTGAACCTCCCTGACTTTTCTGACCATCCCGACCATCACAAATGCAAAAAAAATATGACATTTATCAATTATATGGTCGCTAATCTCGCAAAGTTGGAGCAACAGATCCAATTTGAAACTTGTCGAGGAGGACGAAATTAATCTAAACTGCTAATTTGGTACTAGAAAACGTTTCTGTGGATCTATTTGGAATTTTTGTTTCGGCGAGTTTGGTGCATTTGTGCATAGCTTCGCAGCACCGTGATCAACATTGTCATTGTGACCATACAGTCTAATCATGCTAGTGATATCCATAATTTAAGGCTTTGAATACAGTCGTGCATCGCTGTCAGTATCTCTGGAATACAGTACTCTGAAAATGGGTATCCTTCAGAGTAAATTGGCGACTTCACTGTCATCACTGAATAGCAGGGCATATGAAATTCGAAAGAAATTCACAGAAACGTTCCCCCAAATTGTACAAACTGAACATGTTGTGGACTAATTTCGTCCGCCTCTACAACTTTCAAATTGGAACTATTGCTCTATATAACTTTACTAGGTTTCGAGATATTGTACATTTCGAATGAGGTTGATGGAACGGTTCGAGCAAAGCTCGAATAGTCGAGAGACATTCTAACTTCTTTAAAAATGAATCACTTCCCAGATTTTCTCAAAATGCCAGACTATACAGGGTATTCTACACCGTTCCAATTTCCATGACAGTTCCAGGTTTTCCAGTTTTTTTGGAACCATGCATACATCATATAAATTCGTCAACTAAATTGGCCTGTGTGTCCGCATCTGCCAAATAAGCGTACTGGGGGTTCAGCTCATAATATTCATATTTTTGTGGGTTTTGTTATTTAGGTGATGTGGTATATATATGATCATCTTTTTATGACCGTGGTGTCCATGAGCAGATGGGCATGGATTGCAAAATATACTGTGCACGAAGCCAGCAATATTTACAATGGCTAGTCATGTCCAGTGGTCTACGCAGTATTTCAGGCCAACATATTTTCCCCATTTTCATAATGGTGGCACTTTTTTTCTTCTACCCCTCGTCCGTTCAACGAAAAGTTGGAAGACCTCTGTTGGCCCTCACCATGCTGCATGCTCCATGATTAATGTTTCTCTCTGTGAGGTCGTGCTCACCAGGGGACGTCCAAACAATGCTAAATCAGTTGCCCCATTGATAGGGACCTGTCCAAACTGCTGGTCTCACTTTTCAGGTGGTTGGGCTCCTGGGCGGAGGAATGCCTAGCAGCGCCAAACCCCTTCTCCGACATCCTAACCAGCGTAATCCTCTTTTTTGGTCAATTTTCCAGTTTTTCTTTTGACGTCAATTGTGTTTTTGGCTTAAGAAAAGATGGCTGTCTCCCCATTTCGACTTAGGAATTAAGTTTACGTGAAAAGCTGTCCACGGTAAGCTACGCATCTTCCGACCCTTCATGGCGTCTTGGTCAGTGGTCAAGAAGTTGTTCCTGACCATGTCCTGAATCCATTCAGTCGTAAAAGTCTTTTGACTTCTGTCAATTTTAAACGATTTTCCAGAACGGAAGGAGGAGAAATTGCAGCTTCATGAACTACTTTTCGGGGGATTGTATAGCGAGGATTTATGTTTGTGGGCATTCGAGAAAATCCAATCTTTTTCACATTTCTCGCTCTGCAGGAATGAAATTTAGAAAGGAAGCCGTGTGAAAAATAGCGCAGGGATGTATAGAGCTTAAATGTGATATCCAATGATGAGAAACAAGCTTGTTTCACTGAAAATCACCGTTGAAGTAATACGCAAATGAAAAACGAGTACAACTACGTCAAAGCACATATTTTGCATGTCTTTATATGTACAGCATTTCATTCGCATGCAAGTTTGCCAGACGATTTTTAAGATCCATCGTACTTTGGACAGTGCAGACTTTAAAGTTTAGTACATGTAGCTTTGGATCAACATCGCCATCTGCAGGCGCATGTGGAGTTTAGTGCGTAATTCCAAAAGGTACATGGTGAATTAAGCAAAAGCAATTGTCGAAGAATACCATAACGTAATGGCAAGCAATTGCTAACACATTTTTCCTGGAAGTCGGAATGACGCAGCAACATCCCGATCCATTGTCATCCATGTTGTAAAACATTAACACGTCTAGGTGTACCTTGCAAATTGGGAGGGGTCATTGTGAAGAGGCGTGTAATTTCTGCTCCCACAGGAGCGAATTCAACGCTGGTCACACAGGGTCTTGCCAAGCGATGAAGGCTCAATTTTCACAATGGTTTTCGAAGAGAGAGAAAAAAAATTCGCTGTAAATTAAACGCTCGTGGCAGGTAATGCTGGGTGGATACGTGAGGGAATACCCCTCGAAGAATTACATTCATTTTTTCGAGTTGAGAATTAAGCGTGGCTTTTGGACTGCTGGCCTTACAAAGGGCGAGAAAAGGTAAAACAGGACACGGAAATAAGGATAAGTAATGATCATCTTTTGTGCAGCTCCCTAGTGACAACACCAGAATGACCACTGGAGAAAAGAAGGGGGTGCGCTTGCACGTGCACAAGTATTGACCGCTTAATGGACGTACATACAAAACGCATCATCCGTGAAAAATCCGCTGAAAAATGAGAGATTGACAAGAGAATCTTAAGATTCCAGAAAGGTTTCAACTCAATGAATCCCAGCGGAAGAATCACGCCGGATTAACCCGCGTGTCAATTTGCCCCAGGTCCCCCATGAGCCTCCCACAATGGCAGCGACTCCTAACGACGGATTGGGAAAGAAACCATCGAAGTGAGAAAGTCACATTATTGGATTCATGGACCTTTGTTAACCTAATTAGAAGATTTACACTGCCGGTATTGCATGTTGCAATGTTTAAAAGTGATACATAGGTGAACAAACAGTAGGCTATGTACCCGATAATTGAAATTACTTATGAAATCACATATACTGATAGGTGAACCTGACACTTCGCTATGGCATTGGTGACATTCACGATATTTGGAAATTATTCAAAGGTTTTAAAAAATAAAAAAAAGATGGTTGCACAAAGTTGATTTCAGCAATTAAAACTTCCGGATTTCATTTTTACTTTTGCAATTTCCCCTTATTTGCATTGCATGCAGTATACATGTAACGAAATGTTAATAGAAACTTACCGATGTGAAGTCCTGGATAGATCAGCACATAGAAATGAAAAAAGGAGCAGTATTAGACATTTGCAATGCGACATTAATATAATAGCAAATGTGACAAAATGCATTGTATCAGTTATTAACAGTTAGTAACACACCGGCCATTACGTGTGCAATGAAACAACTGCTTATGAGAAACTGCAAGATCTGAAAGTTTGCCACAAGAATGCAAATTGAATTTCCCATTATATGGATTTTAAAATTCGTACAAGCCACCCCGAAAATGTGCATCGAGTTTCGTGCTATGGACAGCTGTAGCTTAATAAACGAGACACGTGTTTTCAATTAAATTAGATTCCTGCGAATGCTACTAGGAATACCGGAAATACATCGGCCCCCTAAGCCAATAATGTTAAATTCGTGCCCAGCAATGAAATTCATAGTTTTGAGAGTGAACAGTGTTATAATTAAACGCACGCCTCTCAATGTCTGGGTGTCTATTTTTAGCTCAGTAAAATAGTTTCCTTGTAAAGGTAATCGGAACGGGCCCATTTGAATACCTAGCGTATCTGACGAGATGCAAAATCAACAAAATATGTAAAACGTCTAATTTTCGCACGCAAGAATTCGCGACATCAACTTACGGATTAACGTGCCAACATATAAAATTAATTCAGGAGATGTTTCCCGAAGCGCTATAAATAGAAACTCCAAACGTGGTACCTCAATCCTCATATCGAGGCATGTAGAATCAAATCCAGTAAACATGAAACCATCAATCTACTTATGCTAAAACAGTATACAGAAAAATAGGTCCTAATGATTTCTGCATATACACTGTATGTACCTGCAGGAGAATTTGCGCAGTATTCCGAATGCAAAAGATAACAGCAATTTCTGCAAACATTTGTGTGCATTTATACAAATTACGAGGAGTACATACTGCAGAATATCAGCAGAGAATATTTTGCATCAAATCACCATAAAGCATTCCCTCATGCAGAATGCAAAAAAGCATGCCCGTGTATAGTTTTACATGGTTTTCTGCAGAATCTCTTTCACCTACAGTATGAATCTGCCATGGTTGAAACAATAAAGAGCATAGGCGCCATCCACGGCGCACTAACCGTAAACTATTTGAGATAGAAGGACGCGGTTTTTTCTGGAAGGGAGTTGTACCGATGGTATAGGTGTATTGGGACGTGGTACAACGGTGACAAAAACGGCTCGTATGGGACAGGAAGGAGGAGGGAGAGTATCGCAGACGAGGACTGGAGCCATTGGAAACCAGAGCTTTACGTCCACACTTGCAGTAATTATTTTCTGACAGTAACTAACTCTGAGCTGCCATCAAGAATCATTAACAGTGACAGATGCCCGCCCACCTTGTTAACATACATGTGTCCCTGCCAGTCTGCCAGCAGCCGTTACCCCTAACCCATATCTCCATCAATGGCTGTCCTGCCCTCCCAGCCCACAACTCCCTACCCCACAATCACTGCTGAAGAAACTTTGTCTTTGTTAGTTTAATTAGTCAGAATTGCAAATTTGTGGCATAACCCTTTCCGTTGCTAATTCCCATGTAGGGGGCTTTGCTTGTTTATGTCCTGCCATGGCTCCCATCCGGTACGTGGCCCGAGGGCTCCTGGAAAATAATGTCCATTCCTCAGAGCCATTACAGCGTCTGGACAGCGGTCACTCGATCCGCTTTAGCATTTGTCCTGCAACGCTGGCGCCACCACATATTGCCAAACATCCCTCCATGGACACGGAGGACATCGCTAATGAGGGTCAATGTTATTTGGCAAAGGCAGTTTTACCTTGGTTTTTGCGATTTTTTTTAGCCCAAATTTAGGTAGGAATTCCACACTGAGCCGGTTTTTAAAAAAACCTACATTGTATTTTGGTTCCAAAATCCGGTGCAATAAAGCCAAGGAAAGCGATTTCCCTTAGGTCCATTAGTCACATTACGAGTATTTAGCATAACAGTACTTTAAAAGCTAGATGGCATTCGTGCACATCACCTTTTACAATATCCACTCATAAAGTAAATGTAATTCGCAATGTAAAACAGGTTTCATTAACCAATATACATGCATGATGTAAAAGGCTGCATGTACATGTATATTTGCATTACAGTCTAAAGGGTAGCTATGCAGATAAAAGAGTACATTGAAATACTTTAAATTGCAATATTTCAGCATGTGGACACTAAGGATAGAGAAATGGAACTCAACCTATAGCTTGCAATGCTGCAGGTTTTCGTTTTCCTGGAAGTCAATCCCGAGTCCACATTCCTGAATTTCTCGAATAGTAGCCGGAGCCTGGCACAACCCCTACAGGGGTGTTTGGTGAAATATAGTTATGGGTCTCTTCTTCAGCCTGTCCGGCTCCAGTACTGGCACTGGCCATCAATACCCCCAAGATTGATGACATCACTGGCTTCACGCTTTCACAACGTCCAAAGACAAAGACATGGTGAGTACGATGGTGGGGGAGGAGAAGCGAGCGGGACAAGATGGACCCATTCGTGACATAAACTGTCAAAATGAATTGATTTTAAACTGCTGATAACCGAAGACTAATGTTTCCCTCGGTCCCCGTTTCTGCCCAAAGCCCCCAAAAAATACTGAAGAAGATATTAGTGAGCAGGGCGAGAGAATGGCGGACGAAAACTAATTAAGTCCTTGGCAGCTAATTTTTTAAGCGTGTGAAAATGAAGGTGTAGTTGCTGGAGCAGATTTGGGCTGCTTGGTATATTGGAGAAATGAAGTCCCAGATTCTGTATGTCATATCTTTTGTCAACTTTTGGCTGATTTGTACAAGCAAAGCTGGAAATAGATGAGGCGAGATTAGGCGCGGAAGCGTGCAAAATCGCACGCGCCTAATATTCCTTCTCTACAGTTCAAGCCAGCAACTGAAAGTTAGCACATACAAATTCATCATTTTTTTATGTTAAGAGCAAACTATTTAAAATATAAAAAGCTTTAATCAAATCTCGCCGAATCGATTCGTCTAATCGCTGTAAATTCTGGAAAACATCCATATTCATGCCGTTTAACGGCATACAAGCTCGTGTTGCGGGGAATGTTATACATGTAAGTGGCATTACAGGTTTGGAAAAATGTTAAAATGCGCTGTCGTCATTGCATAACACGAGTTAAACATGTTTCCCTTTGGGAGACGACTTCTCGCCATTAAAAGTGTACAGCAAGCTCGAGCGAATCCATTGAAATGAATTTATTGGACTCCAGGGGCCGCTTGTAAACTGCTTAATATAAGTCAAACTTTAAAACATCAATTTTGGCAGTTTGGCACTTGCTTACGTGTTTTCAAAGGATTTAACTTCATTCCGAGGGCCCAATGGGGAATGGAGGGCGAACGAACAGTGTTAAGTCACCATGCATATTACCACTCGTATATATTTCCATTACATCAAGTTTTTCCAAAAAAAAAAAGACCGTCCCTTCTTAATTTTTAAGAAAAAATAACTATGTATGCCGAAATATTCAAATCAACAATGACCCATTTCTGCAAACTAAATTATATATTCGTTGCTCAATGAACAATAAACATATGGGATACAGCACAACAGGAATATATGACCAATCTCTGATAACAATATACACGGTGTTTCTCAAATCTTTGGTTCCTGTCTTGTCCATTTTACCTCTCGATATAGCAAATGTTAAACTTGGTTTACTCGCAGTTTACAAGTACACGTATATGGCGCATCCCACAATAACGACCTGTAAGTCTTGCACACTACAGGCTATTTGCACGTTAAAAACTTCATACAAGGTACACGTCATGTCCGCAGGATTTATGCTCCACCATTTATCTCGATAAGATTAAGATGATTAAGCTGGGGGCAGCAGTTCATTATGCCCTTCCAGATTACCCGTTTCGCTTCATATTGGACATCATAATTCAATTCAGTGGACGTCCAGGCTTTGATTTATAGCTCAGTTTTCGACGGACCAAACGCCTTGATGGCGGACCCTCCAAGGAGCGCATTAATTCCTGGAGATCAACCGGACCACAGCGGAGGACCTCGGCAAGGATTTAACATAGGTGACAAAGTGGGGGCTAAATCCTAACTAGCTTATATCGGCAACTTTGAATGCGAGATGGCCAATGTTTTCTGTTTACCTAAAGAAACTAATCCTCTACAAGCATGTCGTCATGCCAACTAAGCGCTGCATGCCAACGGAATGATCTCAAAAAAGCAGCTAATTTATCTGGTGTTAACTAAAGTAGCCTCCTAGCGGGGGGACGAACCCTCCAAACCCAGCGTGGGACGACGGAAGAAGCTGTTGTTGCGAGCTTGACAGCTCCTGACGGAGATAAATAAACAGCAGCATTAGCAATGGCAAAAAGTCAAGAAGAAGCAAAAGTTGTTGCAGGCAGCTGCCAACAGATAGGCAATGGCCAAGAGGACAGAGATGCGATGGTAAAGAAGCGATGACGTCGCCTGAAGAACTCCGAGCGACCTCAAACTCCTTCAAGAACATGTTCCTACATGAGCATCGATAGTTTGGAAATGGTCAAAATGGCTCTTTCACAAAACTTTCCAATTAAATTTAGTTGGAAACTTTTGAAAGCATATAGTCCACCCGGTTTTAAGCATTTTGGAAAACATTAAATGGATGTACACTGTATATAGCCTGAAAAGGCCATTTTTCAACAGTGAAGGATGAATAAACAAAAGCAAGCAAATTACAATTCCACCAGAAACGGACAAGTGAACCATTGCCAATGTTAGTTCAAGTTAACGAAATAATGAGCAACTGCTGTCAGTTTTGAAAATTATGAGACCTGAAACAACTTGACACCTCATAAATGTTCAGCTGCTGCTAATTTGCATTGCCACGGCGTCTAGTACAGGTGTAATTTCTGAAAACAAAATACCTTGACTTTTCTGGGGCTATATCCTCGAACATCATTCGGTCACGCACTATTCCAGATTCAAAATATATATATATTCGAAGGATTAAATAGTCTTAATAGTGATCTATTCATGGCATGTATTGCTAGATCATGTCAGTTAAAAGAAAACTATAGTGTTTCCTTGTACTTAAAGAAGTCATGTCTTTTAATGCGATGAACATTATCGGGAATAGGTGGAATTGATTATCGATGATGGTTGGAATTTATTAAAATGATGGTTGGAATTTATTAAAATGATGGTTGGAATTTATTAAAATGATTGGCGTTGATTACCAGAACGAATATCAAATTCCCTGAGATTTCTAGGTTTTCGAGGAAATATAATAAATACAATTTAGTGTACGAGTTTCACCTAACATGTCAAATCAATAGCAAATTAGCAAATTGTCCGTTTTGCTGAAGGCATGTGGTATCATCTCATTTTTGACATCTCTTGACTGGCATACAATGAAGCACCATTTGTGAAACTGAAACGATTCATAAAACTATGACGCTTAACGCCGATGACACTAAACGATGTCCGCTTGTTGTTTGCAACAAGACTATACGGTCCTAAATATTCTAAAGTACCGGTACCTCATAACGAGATTAACAACTACGACCACATATAATGCATATTCGTAAACATAATTCATCCTGTAAATTTACTCAAAATGTCTCTGAATACGCAGAGCAACATCATTAAATATCACCAAATAACGCGGTTGACGTTGCAACAATATATTGTTATGACAAGCATAGGTTGTACAATAGCTTTCATGGCTAATTTTGAGTAAAAAAGGCAAAACATAAAAATCAAAAGAATGCAGCAGAAACACACAAGGGCCACATAAATTTAAGACGTGATAAAAATACTTAACGAGTTCCTCGACAATTTCGGTATATTTAGCCTCAAGTCAATATACAGGGCGATGCGAAAGAACTGGTCTCAGATAACTTACTCAGAATATCCAGTCTATACGTACATGTATGTACGCTTACTGTTGAACGATATGTTATTGGAAATTATAGCACCGGCATGTACTTTCAACAGGGTTATCAGTAACAAAATGGCGCCTATCTACGTAATTGTTTTAGATTCAGGAGCCAACTGTAATGTCTTCAGTGCAACAGCAAGGCGTCCAAGATTTCATATCAAAATGGTGTCAAGATGCATTTCTGACACGGGCTCGCCATATGGCCCTTTTGGCAAAAAAATATTCACAAAAAAATTATGACAAAATACATATATGTTTCACATATACACTGGCTCTACAGCTGAGGCCTTTGGTCGAAATGAACCGCTTCCTGCTCACAAATCGAGCCATAACTTAGCTTTATCTGAACACAACCTAGAGCTAATTTCACCATTACAACACGTTGTGCCAAAAGCTACCGCTGGAGGGACAAACGGCGGTGCACGTGCATAACCAAAATGGCAGCCATAAATTCACACGAACCAACGTTTGTCTGTGCATTTTTTGTTGGCGTTTCAGACGGTGGCAAGAGCATCAACCTCAATTATTTCCTCCTTAATTGTTGGCGCTTTATACGCCCGCCAAACACGTCGAGTGACCACTTGTAACAACTGCTAGATGTCAAAGATTCAGTGCTAGAAAGCCCGATTTCGTGTTTCGCCAAAAAACTATTTCGCAAATTTTCCCACCAAAAAAGAAGACGGACAGCTCACAGGTGTCTTCAGTCGCTTTTAACGGCGCTTCCGCTGCTTGTACATCACGCCCGAAATTTTCCTAATATTTACAATGTCTGTCTTAAAACAACTCCAAGCACCAGTTGTTGCTCATTTGTAGTCTAGTCTGCCAAATCGGACAGTAAAGCACAACAGGCCGCACCGCCAGCCAAAGCAAAAGTAATTTCAAGCGAAAATACGAGAGAGAAAAAACCTATCTACCCGCACATTCCGAAAAGCCATCCTGTTTTTAAAGCGGTGACTGGTAATGGCAGTTTCGCATGTGCCACCGTGCTAGTTGCTGTGTTTTGGGATGAGAAATGTTCAACGAATGGCCAAGAAAATTTCACAACAAAAACTCAAATACGAGACGCCGAAGAGTCGCTTTTCCCCCTCGCAAAAAGCTGCCATATTCAAGATGGCCGCCGCTGGGCAGACGTTATCGCAAGTACAAATTGCGGGCACTAACCGCGAACATCGACCACGGGTACATATTCCCTTACCCCACATTACCAATTTGCTATCCAAGTGCTCGTTATCAAAGAATACAACAAGAGTGGGATGCAATTACAAAGATGGCGTCTGCATGGGCGCCAATGACACGAGCGCCGCTTGCCTGATAACAGTATACTGTTGCTTTTACTCAGTACAGTTGTTGAAACTAGAATATTTTCTATTTACCGCGTATCTTTGGGCACAACCCTCACCCATACATAGAGCCCAATTTTGAGGGGCAATAACCAGTGAAATACAAATAGTTTTAAAATAAGACCAACACGTACATACCAAATTAGGTATTTGAATTAGGTATGTGCACATTCGTAACGAACGTTTATTAAAGGCACGAAATTTAAGTTAAAATTTAGGGAACATTCAAATGTAATGTACAAGTATTAAGTCATCATTTGGGGGAGATGGGTTGACCAAATTGATGAGTCCTCATTGGCTTTTGGATTAAAATTCATCATTTTTGATCTATAGTTTAGCACACAAAAAATTCACCATCTATAGGCATTATTATTGATATATCAGTTGCTTCATTATTTCATTGTGAGTAAAATTTCACTATTTCTGATCACATTTTCACAAAAAGTTAGAAAGTATTCAGCTCAATGATGAGAGAGAGAGCATCATAAGAGGTGGGTCTAGAAACGATGACAAATGTTGAGGTGGGTTGTGCATCAATAATCACGAAAAAGTGGATGAAACAATATTTGAAAGTCCCTCAAGTCAACCTCCTTTCATCTAGAACGAGCAAAACGATGACAAAAAAGGGTTTCAAGCAATTCCTCTATGCCAAGCATTACGCCGAGGCATTGGAAAAAAATACTTTTGAAATACGTCCATTAAATTTAATTTTAAGGATGAAAAACGGCTTCAGGAAATCATGCCAGGTGCTCGCAGGTTCTCTGCAAATGGCTCACTTCAACCGTTCAACTGCCGTCAGGGCATCGGGACCAACAGTCAGGACTCCAGCAGAAACACTTTACCCCAAAAACGAAATTTCGGCGAAATTAATGTATTCAATTCAGCAACAGCCGAAATAAATCATTGAAAAGAGCAACATTTTATGGGGGGTTTTCAAGCGTCACCGGGCCCCCTATTTATCTTTAGTCATGTAAACCATGCAACACATCCATCGCGACATGTAGTATTATGGTATACAAGTGTTCGTGTTTGTTTTTCGTTGTTCTTAGACACACATACGGTGCAAGAACCGAAGCAATAAAATAGAAAGTCTATAAACAAATTCAAAGATAAGCCACACGTTAAATGATCGCAGGTGTCACTGCTGAAGCACCTGTCCTGCAAACTTTTACGAGCAAATATAACGCCAATAAACCCAAAAAAACGAGAAAAATCCTTTAAACAGGCTTTCACAGCATAGGCAAGTTCACTGGGGGCAACCGAGTAGACCACGAGATGACAAGTGCCACTAAACTGCCCGAACCCAACCTTCTTAGCAGTTCTGTCAATTGTTGAAGAAAACGAACTTGTTAGTTGGTAATATCAATACCATCACAATGCTAACAGGAGAACACAATTTTCATACTGCAAAACTGTTCTTAGTCGATTTCATCACTGTACGCATATGTGATTACATATTCGTAGATACAACTACATGGAAAAAGACAACCATTCCTAGAAGACTGCCTTTTTCGTTTCAAATTTTTGATTTCTCCATCTAGCTTTTAATTCTCTGACTGAAATTTCCTTGTGTTTCCAGGTAATTGTTCACCCTGGAAAGTCTGTATTGTAGGATATCGTCAAATGCATTTAAAATCGTCTCCCTTTCACCTGCATACAGTGTATCTGCAATGCTTCAGTAAACTGAACTGATCAGTTCGCATTGGCAATCAACTCTAACTTCACTGTAGTTATGACAGCTGTGACTGGCAATGGCAGCTTCTTGAAGCAATTCCTGGTCTTAAATGAGTCTTGAAAAAAACTTTTTTCCCTTTTTATAAATTCGTGACTTTTCAGGCGTTTACGGGACCAAATATTCTTTGCTAATCTTAACTGGTCATTAGCACAACCTTGCCTCGACAACCCCAGTGCTACTTTTTCTCGCCTTCTCCATATGGAAACAGTTTAGTAATACAAAAATGCGACGTCGCCCATGCTTCTGACAGGTGAAATAACTGTGTCACGACGAGTCATGCAGAATAAAACACTGAAAATGTAAACAGGAAGCAGAAAAATCCTGACAGAAGTCAACTTTTCGAGTAATCCCTTCTACATTCATCACCTCCTCGCTTCCAAACAACACGATGCTATTTCGGTTAAGTGCATATGGCTCATAATTGTTGGAGGACGCCTAAGCACATTGCATCCACGAGCGAAACAACAACAATAAACAAGTTGTTGAATGCGCATAACAAGCGTCCCTGCAATGCAAACGACAATAACTGCACGACAGTGGTCAGGCACCTTGGGTTAATGGCCCAGAGTTGCTACTGCTCACAGTGCCCAGTCATCAACTGTCCTGACTTCCGGACAAGACCCACGACAAAACGCTACAACAATGGGCTATCCTGTTCCCAGGATAGTTTTATGACGCTATTTTCATTTAAAACGGAAGAAAATGTCGACAGGTGGTCCCTTGTTTTCTCTAAAATGGGAATAACGTGCTGTAAATGACAATGGCAGGCATATGCAAAGTGGATTATGCTAACAGCAAGCAAAGGTGTGGTTGGTAATAGCTAATGAAATCGAATTGAAGACTTTGAAAGCCATTCCTGTACTCGGTAAACTCGAATTTGAACACCACTAAACAGTTTTACAACACTAATCAGATATTACAAATCGAGTTTCTAAAACGCCTGGAGAATAAAAGCAATCGTTGACAATAAAGTAAGCGGCCAAGCTTTCAAAAATAACCAGCTCCGCAAAATGCGAAATTAAAGATTGACTTAATGATATAAAAATAATCAATTGACATGAGAAATTATAAAAAAGAGTAAAGTAAATGAAACCAAACGGTTTCCAATCATCAAACAAAAAGTGTGGATATTAATAAAAGAAAAGCAGGATGAAGAATTCCACCCTTCTATAATTCCAGAGCTCATCAATAGCATCAGTAGTGTGCATACCTAATTTTGATTAATGGTGGATTATAACACATCAAAACTATGCACAAACTCGCTATTAGCAACATAGAATAACGATTCGAAGAGGGTCACATTTGAGAAACCATACACGAAAACTCTAACATGCTTAGAAGAAGCCCATAAAAACACTCAAAATCCCAGTTTAAACAATTGTGTTTTTTATAAAGTTCATTGCCTCGCGTTTCTATGAAAAGTCAGCGTTAGTCTATGTTCAACAAGGGACATTTACATGTCCCAACGACAATGTTATTGTAAATACGAAATTCCAGGAAATCCAAGCATTATTCTGTCCCATCATCACGGCAAGCACAAGACAACGAGAAACGAAAACCGAACATCTTGAAACGAGTTTGCTCAATTTTGCATTTCTGACTCATCCGGGTCGTAAAAGCAGGCAAAATACACTAATTTCAATTGTAAGGCAGCACAATGACATCATCTCAAGAAAAGGTTGTGCGAGCAAACATTGACAAGTTACTCTCAAATGTGTCAGCGAAATGTCATTTGGAATGACATTTCGATAGGCAGTGCTTTCTCAAACAGATTTGACATATCGATACGGTCTTTGGACACTTGGATAAACCCAGTCAAAGTAACGACTTTGGCAAAACTCAGTCAACAGAGCCTTGGTGGCGCA
>JAQFYZ010002293.1:0-17757 GCA_034695085.1 Cylindroiulus punctatus
TTATTAATATCATATGCATTTCCACAAGTTGTCAAATAGTACCACCAATAAAACGCAAGTCCCTCTTAATGTTTACAGAAAAAAATATTTAAATAAGTTGATCAGGAAAGGAGAAATTGAGTTTCGCAATTTGTGCAGGGTGTCCCCAAAATCACAACGCACTTTTAATGGGCCTTAAATTAAGATGCCTTTTTTTTCGGTCATGAAAAAACCAGACCCAGTTGATATTTTGGCGAGGCTATGACGTACTCCCCAACATGCTGCTCTGAAGTCTCCTTGACTTTCCCAAATGGTTGAATCATTGGCGTCCTGGGAACGTCCCGTAAAGTTCTCCCTATTGCATTTCCCCCCGGTCTGATTCGCTTCGGTTGCTGCGGTTTCGAGTTGGCCCATGGACTCCCAGCCAAGAAACTGCCCTTTGCCTAAAGACGGTCTGGGTTTCTTTTCTGAAGACATGGGCACCTACCCATCGCACGCGCACGCAGACACCACCCCACGGCCACAAGCCACGTTGCAGTAAATCAGTTCCGCACTTTAGCTGGCCATTCTCGGCTCCCCCTTCGTTTTTTAATGGCCCCCGAGTAGACCTTCGGACATCAACCAGACCCACCTCCCGGTCCTAACCCTAGACTGGGAATCGGTTTCACTTTTTTTTTTCTCTTTTCCCTCTCTCCCTTTTTCTCGTCAGACGAGTTACAGACTGGCTAACGTTAACTCTGCGCGAATGGGACTCCAGATTTTTCAGACAAGCGATTGTAGTTATTGTCCGGG
Source organism: Cylindroiulus punctatus (assembly GCA_034695085.1). Lineage (NCBI taxonomy): Eukaryota > Metazoa > Arthropoda > Diplopoda > Julida > Julidae > Cylindroiulus > Cylindroiulus punctatus. The sequence continues at coordinate 772 of JAQFYZ010002293.1, forward strand.
ACCCGAAAAATGCTAACCACCCCCTCACCCCTCAGGTAAATGTCTCGAGAGTAGGAAAAAAATAGGGAAATGTTGACGAAAAATGCGATTCGAAGCGTATTGTTTACTGCTAACGTAAGACGTCTGGACAGTTTGCATGGAATGCTCGTACTGGCTGTGCCAGTATGGACAATGTTCGATGAAATGAAGACTCACATAGTGTCGATGCGACTCCAATTTGTCCCGTATGAGTCTGCGCTGCACGTGGTGAATCTCGGCGAAGTCTTTAAGGAGTGCCTTTGACTGAGCAGCTGGCTGACAGATGGGGATTGTTCGATGACAGTCTTCCAACATGGCCATGGAATTGCGAGCGAGTCCTTGAGAGGACGTTGAGAGAATGTTTGACCAGGGATTTGGCACCTTGAATGAATTTCTATCCGGATGAGACGGAATGTTTGATGTCAATGATTTTGCGTATGATTTTCTCCAAATTCAAGGGGACTACAGGGTGTGCCAAAAAGTCGTATGAGAAATTAATAATTGTCAGTTTTTAATTTGCTGCTTCATGATGGCAATTTGTTCCATCTCCTATTTATTTATGATAAGCAGTAGATTTGGGTATTTATGGGGGCAAAAATTGCAGTATTGAATGGCATGAAGTCTTAAGTATATTCGGTTTCAGTTGCCTTGAAAACCTGGAAAAGCTAGGGAAATTTGATAAAAAATTTAGTCTGACAACCCTGATGGCATCGGATGCATGTTCGAATCTCCTCTCCCAGAGCTGATCACTTTTTTCTGCTAAATTTTCGTGCCCAACCAAAAAAAAAGGAGCACATTGGGGTGGGGGCTGGGTCACGAGGGGCGATTGACCCCTCGGTTTAGGATGTCTTAAGGGTGAAATGGCAGCTGCTAGCAATTCCATTTCGCTCACTCGGTCTTGTCCTTTTGGCAGGGGCTGTTTGTTCCCCAATATTGTGCTTGAACTCTGAGGCAGGTGAGAATCCGAAGAATAGGAATATTAGTGTCTCCGATTCCTGTCCTATGACATCGCCAACCGCGTTTCTTCGCTCCATCTACTATTTTTATGGATTACCCCTTCTTTCATCCCCCCCCCTTCTTTTCCCCACTTTATTCCCTCCCTCTCGGTGCCCAATGGTCCATTAAGGTCGGCAGCCAAAATGCTGCCCATGAATGAAATAGTGCGATTTGGCGCAATGATAAGCCATCCCCATTCGGCCCTAATCCTAACCTGGTAGGGAACGTAGACCCGTAATTGTTGTGGCGGGAGGCTGTTTACTTTATCGGGGCCCTAAAACACTCTGAATGGGGGTAATGGCCGTAATTAGGAACTCGTTGCTGGCGGACCAAGATGGCGGATCGGGAGGCTTTGAAGTATATGGCGAGGAAGCTATTTGGGCGGGAAAACGCCCCATGGGTCGCACTCCCCCCACCAACCTTTAGCTAAATGGCCAGCTTTAGTGGGTTTTATAATGGTTAGGATTTCGATTTCGACCCCTCTCCCCCCAACACACTTCCTCTGGTGAGCTGTTTGGTCGTCAGAAATAGGTACAGGAATTTTTCGTTTCCTATAAATACGTGGTCGTTGATTGGGGCCATTGGCCCCTCAGCCTCCTCTAAAGGTACCTAAAACCGCGTTTGGTGCTGTCTTTGAAAATGTATGAAATTTGTGTAAGTACAAGCGTATCTTACTGTATACCGTAGTAGACATACTAACTGATGGAACTAAAGGACAGCCAATCAGAGAGGTGTCGCTTATCGATTAGGGATTCCTGGTTTTTATAGTAGAACCACAAAGTGATGAAACTGGGCTGAAAGCGCCGACCAATAGAATCCAATCGCCACTTTGCGATTGACTAAGTCCAGTATCTTGCATACAGCGCCACTGGTGAGAGGAAAGAGCTCAACAAAACAAAACATTGAAGGCGCTTCAGCTCGAGGCGTCAGCCATTTTCCTTCCAACAACTAAAAATCAGGAATCCTTAATCGATAAGCGACACCTCTCTGATTGGCTGTCCATCAGTTCGTATGTCTACTATGGTTGTTGAACGGAAAATGGCTGACGCCTCGAGCTGAAGCGCCTTCAATGTTTGTTTTGTTGTTGAGCTCCTTCCTCTCACCAGTGGCGCTGTATGCGAAGTACTAGACTTAGTCAACCGCAAACTGGCGATTGGATTCTATTGGTCGGCGCTTTCAGCCCAGTTCCATCACTTCGTGGTTCTACTATGTGGAAAAAAGTATGAAACAATGTGTGGTGATATTTTTCCCGCGCTTCCTGCGCAGGAAGGAAGGGGGCGGAAGCGTGGCCGCGGCACACGCTCCGAGAGGTCATGGGTCACCATCGCACGCTCGTTACTCCAGGTAATAAGGCGTGCGCTGTTTACATGCTTGGCCAACAGCACGTTCAGTGGACTTCCCTTCGTGATTAGCATCCGCTCGATTCTTACGCGTGCACCGTTATACGGCGGTCACGTGGCTAATTCGGGTTCGGGGCAGGTGCGCCGTTGTGGGATCGATCGTTTAATTACGGAGGCCTCGTCCTCATATCGATAGGAAGTAACGCACGTGTGATCACCGATGGACACGTGCGGAACGCCGATGGTGGGCTGCGATGACGTTTTGGCGGGAAATCCCCCGCTGCACGTGCAGCGATGTGGTGGTAAACACTTGCGCGTGTCGCGCCACCTGGCGACGGTAATACCGGAACTGGACTACACCCTAACGATTTGGGGGTGTTAGATAAATCAGGTGTGAAATCCCAGCGCCTTTCAGTGATTGCTATTACGTGATGGAAAAATCTTTAAAACTTGGGAAAGTTCATAAAATGTCTGAGTAACTCTTTAGATTAAGCCAGCAATGGCGACCACGCTTGTTTTCTACGGAGCCTGTTACGGATAGTTTTAATTAGGTTAGGTTTGGTCAAAGAGGTGTCCAGGGGGCCAGTTCTAACCTAACCTAATCTAAAACTATCCGTAAAAGGCTCCGTAGAAAACAAGCGTGGCCGCCATTGCTGGCTTAATCTAAAGAGTTAACCAATGTCTGGAATGTTTTGTGGAATAGCAATTTTGAACGGTAAAGTCTTTAGGAATCACTAGTGGCTATATCAGTCAATTGTAAATTTGGTAAGGTCGTATTACCCGTACATCTGCGTGAATTTGGTACAATTTCAATCGGTTTGGATACGTGTTCATTAAAATGTTAAAAGGAACATTTGATATGTAATATAACCGTCAAGTCCTTCTCGGAAATTTGCTTTTCCAAGAAATCAGTCACTGTTATTATTGTTAACGCGTACTGTAGTTGTGGTAACACTAAACCCCCTTCCAATGGAAAATAAAGGGACTACATCGTTTTTACAATACATGTACTGTCTTGGACTAACATGGGTAGAAATTATCAAAATAACAGTAATTTAAATGAGATGCCCTTCATACATGTACATGTAGGTAAACTTAAGTGTTCTCTAACAACTATCCCATGGTATTGCGTGAACTTAAATAGGTTATCTTCCATTGCGGTATTGACACTCGTTGCTTGGGTGTTTTATCACGTTTGACTAATATCATTTTTTTTTTTCGTTTTAGGTAAGTAACGACCAAACTTATTTACGTTTCGGTGCCCGTTCGTGAGTTCGCACCTGCCCTGTTCCGATTGGCTGCAGGATTTTAAGGGCAAGGGGCGCGACCCCAGCACACTCGAATCGACAATAGTTAGGAGTGTTTAAGCAGCGACATGGCGAGTGCAATCTGAAGAGCAGGTGGGTTCGTACCTGGCTATTCGCCATCTTGTAATGACGTCTGATATGCCCGCCAAATGTTGAGTGACGTCACGGCGGGGGTCAGTGCCAGCCTCTGTTTATCTATTTTTTTGTGATTTCTTTTGGGTAGGGAAAATGGACGGTTTGATCAAGGCACGCGATGCTTTGTTATCCAACTTAACATCGCCCGCGCCTAAAAGATATGTTTGGTCGGTTGAAAAAAAAAAACTCGAGAAATTCCTCAAATTAAATGTGTAGCCAGTGTAGAAGATTTCAGTCAGGAGGCCCTGTCTCACGAAAAATGGAATTGACAGAATTCGCAAGGTGACACATGGCGCCTCTTGTTTCGGGTCAAAGGAGGGATGGCATTTACTCGTTGGTTTCAATGACTTTCCACATCATTGTTTCTCTCATTCAACACATCCTACATGTACATGCTCTAGGCAGGTCTTTTCATTCTGGGGACAGATGAAAATGCCCTTTTACCCAATTCTTCTAGGCGTGAAAAAGTTTCTGGCCCACATTGGACTACTGACTTGGCAACCCCATAAATTCTGGAAGTACATGTAAATCTTAGGGATGGGATCGATGTACATGCACACTGTACATGTAAAATGAAAGCTGGAACATTTATTTGAAATGAATTTCAGGAGATACACCCATCCCTTATCACATCATATTCAATATTTTCATTCGCTTCATTATTGATTAATGGGCTAAAATTAATGATCGAATTTTAAATACGTAATTATGTCGTATCATTATTGTAGTCAAATATGCAATCCTAAAAATGTTATTTTTTGCAGAAAGGTGAAATGTGGTTTTCACAAGTTTGCCCTACAGACAGTTTATTCTTATTTTTCTCATTGATTCAAACTTTTGCATCTCAAGGGGTGGACCCTGACCCACTCAGCGCAGATTTGTGATCATCGTGTACACTTGTCCTGTAGCAAAACGAGCAACAACTGTTGAGGGTCAGCGTTGTGGTCTCGGCCACATAACTTAGGAAAAAATCACAAAAAACAGCAACGAACTGGGAGGAAACGTCGTGCCCTCAACAGATTTATGGTCGCCGGTCCACGGGACACCCATTTTTGGGCGAGGGAGACCCAGGAGGGGGCTGGATGGGCTTGGGGTCAGAATATGAAAAATTATCGCGGTTTTGCAACTTAAAAATTCGAAATGGGGCTGAGACCCCGGTGTTTAAAGGCTTTTCCATATGTCCACCATCGTATTTCTGCTCTGCTAGCCTATGCTGCTATTTGGCATTGGAGCTTTTCCAGAAAGAAAAAATCCGAAAGACTTGGCCAAGTGAAATTATTGACCAGTTTTAGCCAGTGGGGAACACGCAGGGTGCCTCGAAAATATGCGACGAAAAATTTTCAAATTTGTTGGCAGGTGGCGGCGCTTCTTTCCTAAGTGTTGTTTTGAGGTGAAGTTCATTTTTGTTTATAAAACCGAGTGTTTTTCGCTCGGTTTTTTCAGGGGAATCCAGTGTTGCAAAGTTTTTGGGTGCTTTGCCCCTCGCGTGTGCCACGTTGATGGACGCATCGTAGTTGGTCCTCCAAACCAAAACGCGTTCTTTTGTTCTCCACTTTGCTCCGCGAATTTTGGAGCCGGGTTTGGATCCCAAATATGGGACACGGTGTTGCTTTTAATGAAACAAACGAGGTAGTGACAGGCACGATGCAGGCGGCCTCTACTTTCCTTCGGATGAAGTGGAAATGCCCTTCTTCTTCAAGAGCCATTCCCAAATGGTGTACTTTTATTTAGTCTGCGAACGAAAATCCTTTTTTTTTTTTTCAAAAACTTTTGCCCCTCTCGGCCGTGCGCCCACTTGAGAACTGCATGAACTGTATTATTTTTTAGCTCTCCTGCGTATAAAGTTGATTTCGTTCAGGGGAAAATATTGCTCCCGTTGCAGCACCAACAGTTGTCAGGTTTAATAGAAATATTATTTTAGCGGTTGCGCTTCGAAAAATCGCTGGGTGGCGCCACCAGTACGCGTGCTTTATGACGACACTGCCATCTGTTGCCAGTAATAAGTGATCTCGGGATTCCCCCCAGACCTGGAAAACATGAAATTGTCAGGCAAATTCAACATATCAGTTTTAATTTGCTCTCCCATAGCTATAGTCGTCTCGGCAAAAGAACGAACATTTTTACAGCCAATCAGAGAGATTCGGCTTATCGATGTACTGTTTCAGCGGTACAAGGAAAATGGCTGCCATGCTCAATACATGTTACTGGATGGACGAATCGCAAACAGGAAATTGCATCCTTCCTTGTAAACGACACCATTTTTTCGTTCTTTTGCCGGGACGACTATATAGTTAGTTGAAACAAATGTCAAGATATGGTACACTTGGTTAGCCAAAAGGTCGGTAGTTTATACAAGGTGAACACACTACCTGGAAATAGGGAATAAAATGACTTGGAAAAGTCAGGAAATTTGAAGTAGAAAGACAGTTTCAAGGAAGTTGTAAATAGAAGTATAGAAGTTAGGATAGCAGCGCGCATTTGCACGGATCAATTATATAAATCTTTCGGTTCAGGTTCAGGGAAATTTTATTTTAAAAACTTATTACATTACTGAAATCGGTAATCGTTCATTAGTGACTGCGTGTTGTGAAAGTAGTCATGTGCCAAGAAGCGGTTTTGTCGAATCAGCTTCCTGTGGTAAATCGATTTGAGATGCACCATGTAGAGCTGCCAAATGCCATCCGTGGAGTATTCGTTACACGCCAAATTGGAGGGTTAATTAAATTAATTGGGAGCGCTATTGATTGTAAATTAAATGACGGGAAACCTAATTGCCAAGAAATGTCGTTTCCCCCGTCGCGTTCGTTAATTAAGAAATCCGATTTGCAGTGTCTTCGCCAAAATTGGACATTTTTCGTGTAAATTGACGATTCGTTTTAATGAAGTGTGGGCAGAAATGGCGTATTTAAAGTTCACGTACTTTCTTCGAAATCTTTAAACGGTAACGTGTGACGGCTTTTTTTTTTCTGGGCGGTCTTTTTTAACGATAGTGAGCTGTTCTTCTTCAAGTGGCACATGTGTTTATGCCTTCGACGTGTTGCTCTGACACAAATATACCTGGGTGCGAGTCTTTCCCCCCCTTATTGCAATTGGTCGATGAAGCATTAAAACATTAGGAGGGCCCAAATGTATAAACCAAGTTTTCGCGGATGTTTAAGAAAATAAGGCTTTTTCACGCTAAATGCCCGAGTGTTTACGAAGTGATTTAATCGACAGATTTCATGGGACAGGCGGGGGAGGCGACCCCCTACAACAGAGTGGCACCAGTGTCAAAGGTGACTTGAACCTTGAACTGAAATTTGTCGAGGTCTTCGTTTGACCAATAAACAAAGATTGCCAAAAAAGAATTGCCAAATTGGTAACACTTTTGAAACACCAGGGAACGTTCACACCAATAGGATGCAATTTCCTGTTTGCGATTCGTCCATCCTGTAATGTATATCCAGCATGGCAGCCATTTTCCTTGCCCTGCTGAAACTCCTGAAACAGTACATCGATAAGCCAAATCTCTCTGAATGGCCGGAAAATTTTCGCTCATTTGCCGAGACTGAAGAGGAAGTCTTGGAAGGAAGTCTTGGAAATTTCAAGGAATTGAATGTGTTCATGGAAAAGCAGGGCATTTTTATGGATTGGTTGGTCTTTTCCTTTCGTGACGTGTCTGGTGCGTGGAAAATTGAGGTAATCTGTAAAAGTTGCTGATCGTGAAAACGTAACGCGCCGTTATATTTAATTGGCGATTAAAAATCGACCTGAATGTGAGGATTAGGACTCATTCAATGATTCAGACACCATTGCTGTTGTGTGTGGGGTGAAGGATGGCAAGAGGGGGTTTATTAATAGTGGGCTCGTGCGTTCATCTCCATTGCCCCCAACATTCTCCTCCTTGTCTTCTTCCCATTTATTCCCCTCCATCATTCTGGGATAACTTTTTTTTTTGGGCTGTTTTAGTTCAACGGTTGCTTTGTTGTAGAGGGAGGCCACTGGTGTGGTCGCAACGCGCTCCGCTCTGTGCCATTTATTTATATAAGGCAATTGTCCAAACAGGAAGCTCCAGTATTACTTTTGGCACTGACTGGCTCATCGTTGCCAATTGAAAAAGTCAGGATAGGAGGTTTTTTTTTCTTTCTTTTTCTGGCAGTTCCCCCCGAGAAGTTTAATGGGGGTGGGTGGGATGAGGCGCCCCATCGTGTTTATTTGCTGAACTAAAACGAAATGAACAAATTTTCTAGCGAGCTAGTGTGAAAGTGCTGCAATTGCCCTCCTAGTACTTTTTAGTTTTGTCAATGCACCATTCGCCCACCCCCACACTTCTCAATGGATGTTGGTCCTGTTCGCTTTATAGCTGGGCTGACCCGATTCGAGCTGCCCCCTAGTGGACAACTTTATCGAACTTGTTGTTCCATAGTGCCGTTGAAAATGCTGGGCAGAAACTTGCAATAAGAACGAAGATTGATAACTTTTGTTTGCCGAACATTAAAATCGTTGACCATTTCCATAAAAAAATAAGGAAAATCGTGAAAAGAGGTCGCCTTTTTTTCTCCGAGCAAATTGGGAAGGCATTAATTCATCGAGATTTTGGGTACAGACAAAAAATGATTGTTTTGAAAAATGAATCTTTCGTCGAAAACCTAATAAGAAGCAAACGGAGCGGAACTTCTTAAAAGTGGCTCGTTTCGACATGAAAAGAAAGCACTCGAGTGAAAATTGCGAAAGTAGCCATTGGTCGAGTCGTTCTATTCCCATAAAACGTCAGTATTTTTTCTCCCTATACATGTTCGTATAATTGATTTGACATTTTCTTTCGACTTTTTAATTCAGTGGCTTTTTAGAAATGATGAATTAATGCGTTTGTTTTTATGCTACCTGGAAAATCACTTTTTTAAATTCAAAATCGGAAAAAACCTCGATGTAATTGTGTTTATGTCCATTAACAAATTCGGTTTCTGGTAGCAATTGTCACGATTTGACATAATGAGTGCTTGCTCGCTCTCTTCCTGAAATTAGCAATTACTCAAAATTGGTAGTTAATTTCAAATTCTGCCTAGTAATTGGGAGTCATTATAATATTAAAAAAACTCGATACACACAATTAATTAGAATTTGACGAGCAGTCTTACGCGTCCGCCTTCAGTGTGTTGTATGCAGATTGTTGTCCGCAATATAAGTTTGATAACAGGAACGCCATTCAGCTTAACGTTTTGGATTATTATTTGATTAATTAACTCGTGGATATTATGGACTGAATATTAAAAGACGATTGGCAACGATGCAGGGCGAACATTGCATGTGTTATTGTCTACTGCTGCATACATGTAAGAATGTACATGTACAAAGTAGTTCCCCTAAAAAGCTATAGGTCATTACGTGCAAGTGTTTAATAATTATGAATTCGTCACAGGTTAAAAATTAAGTGTAATACTTGCTATGAAATACACACATTAAGGTTAGCGAAAGTGCAGTGATTAAAACGCTTGCATTCAATGATTGCAGGTGTTGATGGCTCTGAGAATATTACTGTTATTGAACCATTGGAAGAGGGCTAAAAAATTTGACAAATATTGAAATAACGTATTTATAGGCAACAGCACAAGTAGACCTAAACAAGAAATCAGTTCAAAACGTCCACCATAGGGATCAGTTCCATTTTCTTGCTTGACATTGAACGTCAAGTTTTTGAAACTGAATTCTTTAGCGAAACAAGTATGATCGTCATTGGCATTAATTGGAGTTTAGCACACACACAGTTCACAACCATTAAATGCATGCTCGCATGCACGAAGCCTTAACTCTCCCCTCAGTCTGCCATTACCAATCAAAACGAGTATCTTTATGATGTTTAAAATAAATACCTTAATTATAGATGGCGGAGTCAGCTGATTGCATCGGTCACCGACCCTGACTCGGAACTCCGCAATTCCTTCCCATTCCCACCTTTTGATACTCCATCCCCCCTACTTCCTAAAAAAAATCAGGAAATGCCTGGGGCACGAATCGACATTTAACTTTCTAATGGTAGCCAGTGGTTGTTTCGATATTAAATTTCTATTATCTTGTCCGCTAATTTCGATTTTTGCATTTTCATTGGTCGGTTTTTTCTCTCAAAATATTTGTCCATTTTTATTTCAATTGTTATTTTTTCTTTCTTCGATTTCCCTTTTGATAAGTCGACTCGTTAAACCGATGTGTAATTATTGGCGTTGAGATAACTTTCAATCATGGAATGTTGCTGTTGCATGGGTGTGTAGTAGATGGTGGCAGCGGCGCGTTTTTGGACACCCTGTATGCCTCAGATTCTCTCCTATAACGCTTTCTCATTGTCTCTATCGTGTTATACACGTATTGGTGTGATGGGGAAAATCCCTTGGCTTTCTTTCCCCCTTTTGTCGCAGCTTCCAACGAAATGCGCACCGTTGCTTAATTAAATTGTGGGCTGCATTAAAATCGTCTCGATGATGTATGCGTTAGCGCAATTAGTCCTTATAAATCACGATATCCTTGTCTCTCACGGTGATTAACTAGCAATGAAGTCACCTCCACGGTGGGTAATCAATTCTGGACAACATGTCGTTCGCAGATTAAATTTACGCTCGAAACCCAACGGCGCTTCCCCCAAAGGCCTGGCTTTGCAGCGAATATGGCGGAACAGCATTTATTCTCGCCTAGTGAACAATTATTTATAGCATTAATCAACTAGCGATTTTAAATTACGTCAATCGTTGTGAATTCATGAGCGACCCTTAACGAAATGTCAGGTTGGCGTTGAAGTGGCTATTTTTGTAAGTTTAGTAGTAGAGGGGCCCAATTTTGGACATTCAAAATGGTCACCCTGTACTAAATGACGTCTGAAATTTTGTTGTTCAGTTGTTTAAAAGGACAGTTACAGGGTCCAATATCAAATTGGACCAAATTTTGTGCAATTTGTTATCTGCTCTGAGTATTTCGTTTGATTGTTGATTTTTTCAAAACAAATGATGCAGCATTTTTTCTTATCGTTTTTCGCCATATCTGTGGGCTCGTGCAAATTAATTATTTTCCCTACTGACCTTTTTCTGGTCATTTGAATTCCGTTGACACGTCTTAATTCAGACCAAAAGCAATAGTTGTTTTTTTCTGGGTGGACACACAATTGTGTGTCAGTGTCATTCCAAAACAGTTGTTTGGCCCGACCCACGCACGTGTTTAAAATTCGGCATTTAAAATACGACCTGTGCCGAAGTGGTTTCTGAATGTTAGAAAATGAATTGTTTATTTACGCGCACGCGTTTGAACAGGGGGGGGGGGGGTTGTTGTTGTTTCCAAAATGCGAGAGTGGTGGTTCAACCTATACCCTCAAAATTGAGTAATTCAATTTTTGGGGTGTGTGCTGTTCTCTTTTGCTCCAAAATCCTTAATTTGTGTCGAAACTAGTTTCGCAATTGTTCCCCACGGTGAAAGGAAATGTTGGGGGTTACCTCGATCGTTTTTATTCAAATTTTCGCACTCAGGATGCGTCATGTTTTGAAAGTGAACCGGTAAATTGTCTCCGTGCTAAACATCGACTATTCGAACATGTTTAATAGTCAGTGAAATACGTTGCAGTGTCTGGAAATTTGACGCGACACAAGTTGATTAGCAAGAAGTGAAAAATGTATTTTTTCAAACTTTTATAGTTTGAATAGAAACAAATACAGCATGCAAATGGTCTAAAAAAAATTGTATGGATCTTAAAAATATGAGGCACAACACATGACATCATGTGAAAGTGTTAGGTTCATGAAAATGTTTGTGATGTCGTTAGGAGAAGCCCACTTACTGGCGATGTCGGAGCAAGACGTGCGATTTCTGTAGTGAAACCAAATGTTTTTTAAATTTTCTGCAAGTTTTTCAAAAATTTGTCTGGAAACCAGGAAAAGTCATGCCATGGAAATTTAGTTCATGACCATGAGTTGTGCACCCCTTGGAATGAATGATGCACTAAAGTCTATCAACGGGCTGATTTGGGCCAATTTATGAGTGACCCTCGCGTTTGCTCTTAATCCGTTTCCCCTCCTCCCACCTTAATCGAAATTAATGTTAGAGTGGGCTACATGAATTCCTACTAAACCGCACTTTTCCGAAAGCAGAAAAATGAAAAAGTGTATCAAAAGGTCATTCCCACGCGAATATTTCATCCTGGCCATGGTGCGCCAACGTAATGGCGTTTGGAGGCTCGCATATTTTTTGGGCACGGTAATTACACTAGGCAGATAAACAAATGGATGTAGACCACGGCAAAACAATGCGCATAAATAAACGGCCTTTTTATTCATAAGCGAGTAATTGAATTATGTCTGGCGCTGTAATAAGTTTTCTGCCGTTTTTGTAAAGCGAGATCCTCCCCTCCGCTACACGTGTCCCAAAACTGATATGCAAAATTCCTTCGCACCGTTTGTTGTTCGCCATCGCCATGAATATTAATATCGGAGATATATCTGGCGAAACTGGGTTAATTCTTCGATAGTTTTGCGTGGCTTATTCGGAGCGGATAACGTGAGCTCGGCGAGGCCCAGCACCCCCTGGTGATAATTTTCAATTAATGGCGGACGCCTCATCATGTGGTCCGGCTATGCTCATCTAATTAAGTAAAACAATGGATTAGTGGAGAGCAAACTTTTTGAAATCCATAGCTTGCTGAACTGGATGGAGATTATTCATTTCTCGTTAATTTTCCTTTGGTTCGGGCCCATGAACCTTGAGGTGTGGCACATGCACCTTACACGTGGTGTGAGGCTGCTCGAAAGTGCGTTGTGACTTTGGGGACACCCTGCACAAAATTTCGAAACTTAATCTCTCCTTTCCTGGTCAACATATTAAAATAATTTTTTGTAAACGTTAAGAGGGACTTGCGTTTTTGGGATGGGACTATTGAAAAAAATATGGAAATGCATTTGCTATTAATAAAAACGATAATTCTATATTTGACCTTTTTATTTTGCTTTTTGGCCGTCTGAATGGGGATACGTGAGATTTACAGTTGTAGGCAAAATAAAGAACATCTCGAAAAATTCTAAAAACGATTTCTTTTCATTTTATATAGTCCAGGAACTTACTATCGATATAAACTTTGAATTAAAAGATTTAGTTTCATTTGAAATTAGCATATCTGTCCAAAGTTAGGTTCGAAAAATCACTTTCGAGCAGCCTTAACGTCCACACGTCTCCAACATGGCACTGGATTTCAATAAGTACGAAATTAACGAACATGAGCTGTAGATTATCCATGAAATTATGAAGCCAAAGATGCAACCTCTGGTAAGTCATTGCCGTTTTGTTTATGGGTGCAACAGAGGCGATTAGCTGGAATTGAGTGCCAAAAGGGCTAAACGATATAGTTGCTAAACCGGCAGTGCATTTTATTTAAATGTGCGGAGGGCTCTTCAGCGTGTTCTCGTTGCAGAAAAGCGGATTTCGACTCTTGAATTTAATACCATCTCGGCGTACTTGCGCCCATATTGATCCGGGGCTTTATTTCATTGAAATAGCATTAGAGGTGAATCTAGATTTCGCGTGTCTGAGAGCATCGTGTCATATCAATATTGCATTAGGAGGAGAAGATAGATGGCGGAAGCGGCAATTCATAAATAAACGCTGCTTTTAACATGGTGCAAGAATCTGAATTAATAATGGATGGCTCTGGCTGCATGATCACATACCCGATGAGGGAAGTTAGGATGGAATTAATGCCCGGAGATTAGACAACGTCGCCAAAAATGACGTCAGTCTGTTATCCTTCAGGGTGCTTGGACATGTTTTGGGATAAAAGACACCAGTTTACATGTATAATGCATGCACTCTATGGTCGTGCACGTGCATTTGGCATTCTGCTTGTATGAGCTTGGTCCCTGCAGGATATATTTACTGCAGTTTCTTCACTTTGCCGACAAACCCATGGTTTTGCACCTGAGTAAATTGCCGTTTGACCTCTGGAAGGGGTTCGGGTCAAGGGTTTTTGGCGTGGATGGACGGTGGTCAACCGAAGGTGTTTTAATGGCGAAGGTAGTGGAGCATGCCATGGCCGAAGAAAGCAAACTCTTTGAGTTGTTTTCGGCGATTGCTCAAACGTTTGCGCGATAAAAATTCATGAGTTTGGGAGAATATTTGAATTTCTATTTTCTGTTTATATTTATTATTTTCCATCATTTTAAAATCGATGGACGAGGTGTGCGGGCCCCCACTGATTTCCTACTGGCAACTGAATAACATTCGAGCGAATTGGCATGAAAATGTTTTTGTTATGCTCCTCGTTATGCCTTCAACACATTCGCTAATACTGTAAATTACCATGTTTTAGTTAAACATACTGTACGTAGTTGTATTTTACTGCTTATGCGGTATTCAATGAGGGTTTCCACTTTCTGGAAAGTCAAGGAATGTCAGGGAAAAGAAAAGTTAGGACCAGTGTTTTATGCACCATTTAAAATTATGTATTAAATTTGCGTTTGCTGCCCCCAGACCTGGTAATCCTGGAATTGTCAGGGAAATTAGATTTATTTTTCAAAAAGTCAAAATTCAACACATCAGTACTATAGTTTACATGTACAGTAGCTAGTTATTGGTTAACACAATAAAGAAGAGGGATAACAAGCGATTCTGTGGAAGAAATTAATAATGACATTGTCAATTTTACAAAAAGAAAACTTATCGAAATTTTTGGCTTGCTCGTACAGTATATGTGTAGTGTATTAGCAATAAATATATTGTCATAGATATATATGTTTGCATTTTCACTGATCAGTAAAGTTTTGTTAATACCTGGAGAAGTCAGGACAGTTGAAATGGCCATCCCTGAGGGAATCCTGTGTTACATCCACGAACAAAGAACTTGTTTGTTTTCAAGTGTATATTATAAGGCTTGAAAAATAAATGCTGTTTTCTTGGTTTAATATTGCATTAAATTTCGTGTAAAATAAAGGTACCTTAAACAAGGCACTTGTGACATATTCCGTACCATTTTAAATTTCTTCGGCCATGGCCATTATGGTCATTGTGCTAATCGGGGGCTAGGGTTCATTTGCCTAATTTGGATATACTGTAGAATGTTATCAAAGGGGTCCCGGGACCCCTTAGTGGCCTAACGTTCCTGATTAGATTTCCATATCTGCTCGTTCGCTGATCCATCAATCAAGGGATAGGAGCCATTAGCTCCTATCCGTGTCTTTTTTATTATTCCCTCATTTTGCGTTTCTACTTTGGGTTTCAATTGTGTTTCGTGCAGCTGCAAGTACTAAGGGGGGTGATGTTGGATGTTCACTTGTTGCCCCGTTTTTAAGCCACGGTCCAGGAAGGGGTTTTTCTATGGATTTTGGGTGAAACTGGGTGGCTTATGGCCGCTGTCCCTGTCGAATGGACGAAAAACCAAAAGGTGTTTGGGAAACAATGGCCTGGAAAATAAGCCCATTGTTTCGTGATCAGACCGGGCATGGGCGCCGGACACGGGCCTGCGGATTAGACCTTCGACTTAATCCGAGGCCGAGCTAAGGGGCGGCTTAGGGCCAGGGGGGTGAGGGTAATTTTGGCGGTCTTATAATGGAAGACATCGGTTTTCACACCGCTTTTTCAACGCAAGTTTGCCACCTTTTTATTGCTATTGCTCTCCTGGGTGGGTAATGCGAGAAATTAGGTGAGAAAATGGGAGGCCTGGGTGCTGGCAAGCAGGCATTAATTGAGGGGGTGCGAGATTAGGGCATTAAAATGACCGGTTGGGGGCAATTGCACCGATACACGTGACGATCCAGGTGGACGTGTTTGATGTTGTAGCCCTATCAATAAATTCTCTAAAATTATATTACTTCAATCGTGTTGTTGAAAATGTCCAAAACGTCGGTTTCTTGCATGAAACAAAGGAACCATGCTTGTCCTAATGGTTTATAGTTGAACCACGAAGTGATGGAACTGGGCTGAAATAGAATCCAATCGCCAGTTTGCGATTGATTAAGTATAGTATTTCGCATACAGCGCCACTGGTGAGAGGAAGGAGCTCAACAAGAAAAAAAACCTGGGAGGCGCTTCAGCTCGAGGCGTCAGCCATTTTTCTTTCAACAACTTAAAAGCAGGAATCCCTAAGCGATAACCGATTCGAGCATGTCAGCCATTTTCCTCTTACCGCTGAAACTACTGAAACAGTACATCGATAAGCCCAATCTCTCTGATTGGCTGGAAATTTTTTTGTTGTTTTGCCGAGACGACTATACATGTAGTCTTCTCTTCATCCCCAACTTGGAAACTTTTAAGAAAACTTGCCATATACCATGCGAGTAACCAAGGGGTTAATGTTGTTCATGATCAATGTCATGCTCATTTGTAGTGAACTTTGAGCTTGACTCGTAACTGGTGGTATTGTTTTCGATGGCTACCCCTCGTTCACCCCACTCTTTTTTTTTCTGTTATGTTTTTGTGCGTAACTTGGACTCCCCTGTCCATGATGAATGGTATGGCGTCAGTCACGTGATCCAGCGCCATTTAGCCCCGGCGGAACGAGATGGAGAGGTAAAATTTCATTATGGAGTTTGGCATCTTCACAACCAGATGCCTTTCATTTATGGTTGCTTTTATGTGCCCAGCCATTAGCACTTATCTGATAACCAGAATTACTCGCGACCGTAATGGCCGACTCCCCCTTTGGCTGCTACGAAATATCGAAGTTGGGGGGAAAAAAGATGAGGGGGGTAAATGCTCCCAGGGACGCTCGTTCCAGGGGTGGAAAACAGGAGCTAATCGCTAATGTTGTTTAGTAATAACTGCGTGTTGGAGGATATGGGAGGGGGAGGCTGGACCAGGCCATTCCCCACTTCTCTCCAAAGATCGTCTTTAATAGTTTCTCATAAAATTGGGGGCGGATTCAGAATTTAGACGTGAATTTTGGTAACTTCTGCGTTGGATTTTCTTGGCCGCTCACAGTGTCGCCAAAATGCCGATAAATTTTTTCAAAAATGGTTCCATTTTGAGCCAATGCTCGGAGATTGTATTTGAGCATCGTATGCGAAACATAAGCAAGTAATCGTTAATAAGGTAATCCCTGCTCTCGGTTACTTCTGATGGGAATTCGCATAGGGACCCTAATAAAATTAGCGGTTAGTGTACATCATTTGATAGTTGCTGATGAATAATTCGGTCGTACGCGGTTTAAAGAATCGAAAGAGACTTTATTCTGGCGAAATTACACTCAACATGGC
>JAQFYZ010002294.1:0-17755 GCA_034695085.1 Cylindroiulus punctatus
TTTTGCATGGTGGAAATATTATGCAGGGTGTCCGAAAATTACCACGCACTTTCAATGGACCTTTCGATCAGCCTTAACGAGTTTGGTCCTATAGCCCGTTCAACTAAAGAAGGAACTGAACCATAACCAATGAGAGCGATTCTACTTATACGAGCTCGTAGATTACGTGTTCCACAACGAAGAAAGCAAGTGAAGGTAATACATGATTGGTCTGTCATGATTGGTGGGAAAATAATTTGTGAGTTCTTGTAGTCAATAACGTGGGAATGATGGCTAATTTGCATGTAGGAAATGTCATCTTGATTCTCAATGCTGAGGAAATGTGCCATACACTCTTATACGAAACAGCTGCATAATAATTTATGTTTCTCCTTAGGTATTAGTAGGATAGATTATTCATACATACAGTATAAGTTAATTTCCAATGACGATTAAATGCTCGAGCTAGGCAATATACCTTGAATAATGATTTCGTTTGTTATTCTTTTCATTTCATGAATCTAGAATGGTTTTCTTTATCTCAATTGAAAACAATAGGAAAGGAAATCCTGGCAACTTCCTATTGATAACAAATTCTGATCCGAATGCATTTCTTGTCAAATTAACCTAATAAAATTCTAATTACAATCGCAATCATTAGCTCGTAAGTATTTCAAGACTACATGTAGATGAATTACAAATTACATGTTAAACTCAATAATAAGATGCAGATAATTATTTCGCTAGTTATAACAAATTTTAAATTCAATTTTGGGCTGCTGCGGCATTGTGATCTCACAATGCAATGTAATTAGGTGTATTTGAAATGTGCTTCTATCTGGCAAACAAATTATATAAAAAATAATAAATGGGTAATGGAAAAATGGAAAAGACCTACATGTGAATGGATGTTGTATAATATATATATCACAAGGAAATATGATAGTGAAAGCGAAAATTCCCAGATTTATTCACAACATGAAAAATGAAATGAAATGAAAATTAATTTTCTTATTTTCGAAATGCACTCTTATTGATATTCTACGAGTTTAGAATTGAGAATCAAGAAATATAGAGACGCCTGTGTAAAGGTTCTTAACAATGGGGGTTCCCCTGCGCAGTTAATTCTCGAATTTATAGTCATATATGCAAGATTATGGTTATTCCGATTATTTTCTTTGAGTGAGAAAATTAATTATAGGCTGTCATGCCAACTGCATGAGGGGACCATAGCAGCACTTTCAATGGGAAAAAAGAGATTTTCGCAAGCTGTCTTTCTCAACCCTAAGTATATTTCCATGTTTCTTAATCTACTAGAAAACATTTCCTTTCTTTTCTGACAATTACGTGCTTTTACAAATATCTCATTTCATTTCTAGAAAAGTACGCTTTGTGTCTCCTCTACAATAACCTGTCATTGAAGAGTGATTTCTAATTGAATTTCCCAAACTGCAGGCGCTCGACGGTGCCACGTGTTAATAATTTCACAATTGCCAAACTAATCGATTAGAGGCATAATATTTTTTTGAAGTTATAATTTAAGCGAAGTTACGCTGATACGTTTCAACTTTTCCTTTAGTTTGGCTTTCCGTACACCGAGTTTGTATTTTATTAAGAAACACGTATGATCTTGACAGCCTTAACGAATTTATGTTATTTATTAAAGCTCAATAGACATTTTCTTGCGATGTAAGTAGTAGTGTGCATGATAGTTCTATGTGCTATGAAGTCCCTACAACTCGTGAATTAGATGGAATAATAGATTGGAAATATTTGTCACATTTATATAATGGATATATAATGGATTGCAAAACCCTTTTCATATCGTTTTGCTGCTTCAAATAATGTATGTATGAATCACAGTATTAAAGTAGTTTGAAATCACCATAAATAAAGCTCCCTTACACCAAGTTACTCATGATGGTTTACAGGATGCTTCCACCTGGTGGTGACATAAGCCTGTTTAAACTGCTTCATGCCACAAGTATTTGCCTTTAGGTGCCTTAAATCAAGCCACCCACATGTCACTTCCCAAATCAAATTACTGCAGCGAAGTAAACGCCTGTAAAACAGATTTATATGCATCACTTAGGTTAAGGCAAACTGCTACAAGTCGTATTACGTGCTCATCGGCCCTTTAAAAGCACAAATTGATTCAAATTAAGTCTCATTTGCGTGTATATTAAAGCAACGAGTCGCAGGCACTGCATTGCAGTAATATCACCATTATTAGAAACATTATCATAAAAGAAGAACATTTTTGGAAAATCTGACTAGAATACATGATACGATTAAGGCCTCGCAGTCCAGAGAAGAATTTCCATCCCACCTAGTTTCACTAATTGTTTTCGTCCCATGCTCTAAGTTGAAACACCATCCACCACTTGAAGCTATACCTTATTATCCTTATATGGGTTTGAACATTGGACATAGCACAATCAAAATCGTCAAAGGTTCCTCGTGGACATATTTGCAAAGTACCAACCATGGTTTGCTTATCCATCATCTCCGGTATACTGTATATCGGTCATCAAATGCAGCTTCCATTGTGGATTTCCACTGTCTTGATAAAGAGCGTCCAGTGATTTTAATTGCAATGCCACACATCATTTAACTGCCCATAACGCCTCCGTGGTGGTTACAACTAACCTACCAAAACCTCTGAGATTGCCACTAGAGGGAAATAACAAAACCTTAAATAAAACCAGCAACCACATCTCAAGGTATGCAGGCAGCAATGTTGCCCTTTATTTGCATCAAGGGATAATTTGCACAGCTGCCTCGAGTCTATGCTTGTGGTGCCAGAGAAACAAGTAATCTAGCGTTTTCCAAGGGCAACTTACTAGTTATCACTTTAATCTCGCAATCCGAGGACCAGGTTCAATTCCCGGGCTAGTTAGCACGACAGCTTGGGGAAACATTTCAACTTTCCTTCCTTTTAACTGGTCATTTCTACCAGTCTATGGTCAGATTAAGACTGCCAATAAAGCCAGCTAATACTACAAGCATCACATGAATAAGCGATGCAAAAATGTAAGAAAAGATAAGAAATCTGAACGCATTGTGTTATTGTACAATGTTGCACAATAATGGAACAAAGCCTGCAGAGTTGTAGGCAAAAACACTTAACATGTACCGTGTGTTTGCTGTTGCTGATGTGGTGAAAGTATGCAAAAGGGTGCCCAAAGCAGGATTGCATCCTACCCCACGTTGTAAGCCACTCATTCGTTTATATAGACAAACGTAAACACACTCGAGGCCAATGACTATCTGTGGACAAACAATACAAACTTGGTTACAGAAGCTGGTCATATGGCGAGGAAGGTCTTATCCAGCTCCGGTGTTCTGTTGACCAATGTGGAGCACAGAGACCCGCAGTGTAAATGTGGGGAAAGCATTAGCCAGAGGATAAAATAATATTATTTGAAAAGAAGTCTTGTTGAAAAAGCGTGTTAACACGTGGCCACAATTAAAGCCACCGGGCATGGATGTGTTACCTCGTGTTTGCAGTGTTGATGTAGAAAAAAAGTCTGCACTCAAACTGATCCCTGATAATCATTTACATTGTTCTTTTTAAAACCACTGCTTGGGAGTTATAGTAAAACCAAGAAGTGATGGAACTGAAATCAACCAATCAGAGAGATGTGGCTTGTCGATTAACGTTTCTATGTTTCTTCAGTCGGTGAAATTCCATTCAGTATGTGGCACTGATTGTATGGAACTAGGCTAAATCAATCGCCAACAGGCGATTGGACCCCTATTGGTCGACACATGTTTTGACTCAGTTCCATCACTTCTTGGTTTTACTATAGCTGAGACAACCTGATGAGCGTACCTTTTGAACACTGTATAGTTTTTTCATTTGGAAAATAAACCCCTGCTCCAAATGTACAATATTTATGCAAACAAGAGAATCCTAACCTAACAAACTAGCCTAAACAAGCAAATTTGTGACTCAACTGCCCCTGACCACCAGGCAATCACTGTCAGCTAACGGTACGTTACAAGAAGCCCACATCTCATACATCTATGTGGGAGAAGGGGCAATACCAAATCCAAAGTACATGCACAATCCATGTTTTCATCTAAGTATTGTATACGTATGGAAATATAACGAGCCTAAGCTTTATACAGTACATGTACATGTACTACTATAGTCCATTTGAACTAAGACAAGTACTGGTACTATACATTATGTCCTGCTCCAACTGTGCACAGACTACTGGCTTCTAGTAGTATACAGCAGAATGACATTGTCCTACATGTTATGCTTTTTACGTTTATTTCTCATTTATTTTTTTCTGCTTTGTTGTGTTGTTTGGCATAAGCTGATCAACCTTTAACTAACCCAAAACTTTAACTTATCCAGTATTTCAGACCAACCACCAGGCAATCATTGCCAGCGTAAGCGCCGTTAGGAGAAGCCCACTTTCTCATAGTGTTTATGATGGCGTATTGGATAACGCAAATAATTTTACAGTTTTAGTCAACAAGTTGACTGAATGACATGAGCATAATTTTTAGAGAAATAGCATTGATTCTGTTATATAGCATTGGAATTAAGTGCACGTTTTGAGTGGATAAGAAGGAAGTAATTTTTTCTTTGTCTATTCTCTAGTAACTCACTCGTGGAATTTGGGAGCATACATGTCATGCTGCAGCCGGTGTGATAAAGACTGGGCAGTTGTACATACTTTATTCATGAGGATTGTCTGCAGACCTATAGTAGGGATACGCAGCCGAAACCACTTCCTTTTTTGCGGGTTTTTTTACGTTTGGCGTCTAAGTATCAGTAGGAATAAATAATCAAATGATGATATTGGATTCCACCTAGGCTACGCGTATTTGGAGGCGGACCGGAGGTTCAATAGATAGCAACTGACCAAACGGAAAATGCTATTGTGTGAAGGCATATCCCAAGGTAACTGTCAAACAATAGTTAGACGTTTTCGTTTCAAGTGCGATCAATACGTACAAACAGTTCGCCTGAATTCCCAAAGCTCTTGACAGATGACAAGAAAGGTCGAACGAAACTTGATCAAGTATCCTGACGGTAAAATATTATGAATATGATCAGACATACGAACACTACAGGTCCTGCGTGGTTCACAGTACTCTACAATTTAAAGTAAACATGTTTTATAAATAAATATATAAGAAAACGAAGGAATGCTTCCATTAAATTTGGCTCTTCGTTAAATGTTCAACTTCGAATGGGATGAAATAACGAACACATTCTGAACTTATGAAATACGAAAATAATGAAGCTTAATAATGGACAAGTTCAGCTATAGAACGAGCTTAATAGCGCCAAACGATATAAAGGGGTGGATATCAATAAGGAAGCAGTGCTTCGATGCATATTATAATTTTTGGATAGAATGTTCTATTGGAGATGCAAAGCGCATTAAACGACTGTAGTTATTCAGAAGTTAACCGTGTGGAAAGAAATTCATTTTTAATGATACATTAATGCATGGCTAGCACGAATTCAAAAAGGAGGTACTTCATCATCAGATTAATACACGTTAATAAATATAACGTATATTTTCAACACACGATTTCTTCGATGCAGCATAATTTACGGATTCTGAAATTTCAGTAAAAATCTGAATGACATTTCCTCGTTTTTTCCTCAAAACCGGAAGTGCAGCCTATCGACTGCAGTGCACTGTGGGAGAAAATCTAAATGGCGCCAGTGGTTTTATGACCAGCAGTAAATGCTCGCTGAATATTTGGTGACTTATGCGTTACTTAGCGACTCGCACGTATAAACCGACTAATAAAAACTTTGCGACAAAACAATGGGATGCTAAGACCAGTCCAACATTAGCATCCCATCGCTGAATCGAAACACTATTTTTTATAAGTCAAAAGTTTGACATATATTGTCGCGCTTCTGAATAAACAAGCATAGGCCTAGAACGCATATGTTTAAATGTCATATCGATTCGATTGTCATGCATGTTGGACTCCGTGGCACTGCAGAAGAGGCATATGATGATGCACAGTAACCCACAAACAAGGTCTTAATTCACAAAAATAATGGTATCGTACTGCAAACAGTTTTGAGTCATTGATGTACATCTGATGTACATACATGTATTTCCTACTCCAAACGTGCACAAGATACGGCTGGTACATGTATATTCCAATTACTTAGCCAACTTTTAGTATAAAAAACGACAATTGTCCTAGTGGTCATATTTTCATGCTTGTTTTGAATTTTCTTCCATATTTGCTTTATCGATCCTAACATAAAAACGCAATTTCTGATTCAGCTGCCCCTGACCACCAGGCAATCACTGTCAGCACGATCCCTTGGGAGAAGCGCGCATGAGTATTCACATGGTAGAAGGGATAATACCAAAGCCCATGGTAAAGCAGAAACAAAACCTATATATCTTTCAATTTATCAGCATTATGCGAGTATATCAGCACCGATTTTTGTTAATTAATGGCAACGCGTTCGACTTTAATCCCTCGGTGATGTGAAGTCACGTGTGCAAAAACAAGGCGATAATCGGTTCAAGAAATTCTAAGAGCATCATTCTCAAAACCAATTATTAGCGCCAACATAGTCACATTTCCAAAATGCGCAACTGCCAATTACAAGCTGTCTGCCTCAGTTAACCAATGCGTGATACGGCAGCTCATCCTATGTCTTAATTTTGGACCATTCCTGCATACTAAAGAAGCCCCAAAGGACAATGGGCACAAGCAGATGAGCGTGTGACCTCAAGATCGCTGCGAGGCTCTCAATGACAGCCAAGGTACAAGTCTGCCCAGTACAACATTTTTAGTTATAAGGTGGAAGCCACGAGGGATCCACGGAATCCATTAAAACAGCCTGATGAAAAGACGAATCGATGGAAACTTGCGGTGGTCAATAAGCCCGAAATATACAGTAATTAATGTGGTCGATGGCCGAGATGCTGGGTTAGAGTCTGGCAGTAATTGGACCGTGTGCTGGCCAAGCGTCCAACCCGATATCTATCTGCAACCTGATAGGCCCCCCAAGTTGGTTTTAGATAGGACGAGCACGTCTTAATATTTCACTATTGCGAAACCATTTCTAAATTAAATTGCAGGCCAGAGCTTCCTCCATGACGAGCGAGCGGAAGCGAAGATTTCTTCTCCTTAATGACCAGCTATTGCCCCCAGCAAAAATCTATAGGCACGGGGTTATTTCAAGAAACCATAGGAGGCGAAGTCCGTGCTGGCTGCGCGTTGACCCGTCTTGGTATACAACTGTTGGAAAAAGCTAATCTGCAACAACAGCCAACTAGCTGCTGTCCAATCATGGGTATAAACAGGCGAAACCACGAAACAGCTGCCAATTTAAGCTGCAGCAATCGCTGGTAGGCGAAATTAAATCTGCTAAACTGGCTGGCAAAGGTTCGCCAGCCGAGGAGATTGACAAAGGGCTGACATCCTGAGGTTCTTGCAGGAACAGGTTGCGCAGGCAGCCATCTTGGGCAGGCCTTCGAACGCATGACCAAGCCTGATTCAGGCAGCATCAAAAAACAAAAATCGCCACACAAGCAGAGCAGAAATGCAGGAAGGAGATTGGAGGCATGTTGGAGAGGCATGTTGGAACAGTAGAACAATTTGCTAACATGCTCGTCGTGTATGCAGGCGCTGAGAACTGGTGGAAATAAACGCGTTGGACAATTAGTGCTGACAGGGCCACTATTTGAACGCAAACAGAAAGTGACATTGATAGGGAAGGAAACGTTCGATTCTTCAACGTGATTGGCCATTATTTCCACGCACACTGATGAATTTCAAATTGCACGTTTTGCTTCAAAAATGCACGCATTGTCATGTTTGAAATTGTCAAGTGTGATGACGAACTACGCGTGGTAAACAGCTGCTGATTTCTGTATGCAAAGTCGGTTGATAAAGCAGTTGTAATAGACGACTACAGTGGAATAGATTCCTTAAATACTGCAGTGTGCATCACCTTTCTGTAAGTGTTTCTCCATTGGGTTATACCCTGCTATAACATAGACCCTATGAGATAGAACTGCCAGCCAAATAGCCGTCCTTCTATGATAGAAGGACGGCTATTTGGCTGGCAGCTCAATAAAGAAATTACATTTTGATTAGTTTAAGTTAAACACACGTCACACGACAGCTATAGCAGAAATACGAACTGATGGAACTAAAGGAAAACCAATCAGAGAGGTGTCGTTTATCGATTAGGGATTCCTGGTTTTTAGCTGTTGAAAGGAAAATGGCTGACGCCTCGAGCTGAAGCGCCTCCAATGTATTTTTTTTGTTGAGCTCTTTCCTCTCACCAGTGGCGCTGTATGCGAAATACTGGACTTGGTCAATCGCAAACTGGCGATTGAATTCTATTGGTCGGCGCTTTCAGCCCAGTTCCATCTCTTCGTGGTTCTACTATAGCGCAGGTGTCATTCTTATTAAATCGACAAGTAGGGTTGAAATATAATTATTGTGTGCATATGAAGCCGGGCACGATCTGGCGTGCATGCAATCGGTTAAATGTTGTGGTTACTGCTCAAAATATGCCAATGTTGCATGTTTTTCATGGTTGCATGTCCGGCAGCTTGGGGTATATATTAAACAGACACTATATTGTTAGGTTACATGCAGTTTGGTTTATACGTTAAAAACGAAAAAAGGCAAGCAAGATGGCATTAAACTGCTCCACGAGTGGGGTTCAATTATACACGGTGCAGCACCGTAAAGCACATGTACAATTTAAACTAATGTCTGCATGAAGTGATGCCATGAACGACCAGAAATCGGCCTTTCACATTTCCAATGTCGTTTCCAAACCTAGCTGAAGCAGTTTTTGATTTGGTTCGTGTTGGTTGTTCCGGCCTCAACAATTCCAGAAGTCTAAGATTCCACGTGCTTGTTGGACAAGTAACAACCAGACAGTTTCTTACAAGTGGTAGGTCAAGGATCGGATTTTGGAAATATCTGACGCCATGGCCGCACATGGCATTATACGTGCCCCACACACGTAAACTTTCTTGGGGGGATAGTTTCCATACTGGCATGTGGTTGGCATCCTGCCACAATAGCCCCGCGACATTCGTGTTAACTGCGAATGTTAAAATGGGCAGAGAGGATGGAAACATCTCTACTTTTCATCGTTCCAATATATAGGAGCGTAGAAAGCGAGTGAATTCGAGCGACTTGAAATCTATTGATCGCCGCGTCTATAGCTGGTGGCGAGCGAGCCAACATCCATTTACATATTATTGTCCAGCTCGAACAGAAAGAGTAATAATGTTCAACCTCCCCAATTTATTCTCTTAACTAACAACTAGCAGCCAGAACGTGTGCACAATTTGGAAAAGGGTTCGTCTCGGATCAGCTTTTATGGAGCGATTTCAAAGCCAACTTTCGAATGTATGGAGACGCTCGCACACTTCCTTACTTTCAGAAATGAATTATTCAGTATGGATATACGTACTCGGCCTGGAATTTCCATTATATTTTTATGTCCGTTTCTAAATTTATTAGTTCCGAATTGTTCCCGCGAAATTAGGCCCGCCGAATTCGACGACCAGCACCTTTCAAACTAAATGAGAGAACATTAGGCAATGCACGTGTATGCAATGAAACACAGCCTGTAATTATCTGCCTAATTTCATCGTATTTGCTTATATTCACGTGTAAATAACATTAGGGTAAACGTGTCATTTCACCAGCTTGCCCCTGTGTGGTAGCAATCACTTCGAACACACTTATGGGGTAGTCCAATCCAACTTACCTTCTCTAATACAGTGCAGATCATAAAGTAAGTTTTGTTAAGACACCTTATACGCTCGTATGTATACGATTTACAATCATTTTCAAGTTAAGAAATACAAAGGGAAGTTTAGTGGCTGATATCCTCTAAAAGTGTATTAAAGTGTAAACTGTATACTCCTCATCAGTGAGTATATCAACCATATCGTTGTCAGATATCTAATTTGAATAGTCATTTTCTCGACCACTTACAACGAATAACGCTTTTAAAATGATGCAATTTTTCTTAAAATATGGTAAGTTGGGATTGTCTAATATACTGTATTACGGAGTCAATATTCGGGATAATATCTCGGGATATTGCCCCAAATATGCAAAACGTATTTCAGCACTAACTGTCTAACATACAAGAATGATACTTGTTCTACCTGTTGAAATTCTAATTGTTTGTGTATTTTCTTTGTGTTATACCTAACTTATAGCAAAACATTTATTTAGCTGTCCGAACCACCAAGCAATCACTTCCAACACCGTTTCTAAAAGTGTCTATGTTGGAGCAGGGCGCCCACTGAAGTACACCCAACAGCCGTATCATGTGCACGTTTATAAATCTGCCATGAATCGATCGTTTAATTCATAATGGAATGCGAAAATAAAAATTGAATCGCAAATTCACATCCATCAATGCCTTCGGCGCAAGCGATTTATGGCCAAATGAGAATTTTTTTTCAGAAATGCACCTTCTGCTACAACGACACAAGACAACGCTTAAAACTGCACATACAGTGCATGTTTGGTTAACACAAATTTGTATAATTACGATGAGAATGAAGTGTTGGTGGTGCATTTGCAATCTGAATTTTGCCATGCAGGAAAACGCCATCTTCGATTTACTGATCCCAACTCGGCATTCAATTCGGATATCGCACTTCTTTCTCTACATGTGGCAAAACTAAGGAATCCAATATCTTCCCAAATTGAAGAACGTCACTTGCAGACACGCCACTGAGGGTGAAGATGAAGCTCCGTACTCAACCACACTTGCTTTTTTTCCCTCCCCCTCTCGTGGTGATGGCGCCGTTTCACAAAACTATGCGCATAATCAGTGTAATGCTTCACCAGCGCTTCTCCAGCTCAAAATAAGGTGCACATCGCCGTGATATATGACCGTGATCCATGATCGCTTGCTAAATTTCGCCCACTAAGATATAAGATGGTAAATAATTACTTTCGTAGAGCCATTATGGGAGATGCCCTGATTACGAAAATAAATTCTGAACTTAACTGACGCCAAGTTCTCGAGCCTGTCTTCTCCTTATTTAAAAGATGCGCAGATCAAGTCATCGTGGATTAACCATGACTTGGGACAAAAAGAGTTCTTGCTTCATAGATGTCGCCAAAGCAAATACAGTGTACCACGTTGCTGGACGACTAAGTTTTAATAAGAAAACAACTGTCATTGTTATCTTGTTTTTGTCCATAAACTCCCATCGTTATCCAGTTGCTGTCCATAACCTCGTTGCTATCTTGTTTTTGTGAGAACAAGGACAAAAATCTGTCATATCGGTGGTTTTGTTTACGGTGGACCTTAAAGAAAATGTGTCACTTAGGTTTCTATACAGCAGTTTCAAGAAATGCTCAGGGTCGTTATTTATATTGCATTTTCTTATGAAAGTACCAACAAGAAATGCATGAAAAGGTTTATTTTCAGAGCACATTTTTCGTGTATGGTGTTGTATGTTCGTAAAAACATGTCTATCGTTAAGTTCTACACAGAACGATCACATCTTACATCGTATTGCAGCATATCACTGATGTACTTTGCTTATTTATTTTTATTTTCCTACATGTTTTCTAATAATATCATTTAATTTTCTTTAATTATTTTAGTTCGCCTATCTAGTTTGTTTGCTGCAATTTTCCTGTCCATCTTGTTTATTTCAGTTTACCTTCCCCTACTTTTTGATGCTACATTTTTGTACTTTCAAGGGACTGCTTAATTAAAACAGGTCGTACAGATCACTGACATTGCTATCAATGATAATAAATACAGCGAGATATGAAACGAATCCGAACATGTATACTGCATCATCTTTATAAGGTTATTGGCCTTCAGTAAAAGCTACATTAAGCCAGCTTTCGATTACTGTTACAGTGCCTCAGACATTACCGAAAACATTTCGATAGATTTTTCAATTTTGCCTTATCAATTTCGCTGGCAAGAAAAATAACGCACTCTAGCGAGGTAGATACATCATACATTTTTTTTCCATAAATTGGGCAATACAATTTTAATACGAGGGAACAATGACAAATGGTAGAGGGCGCGTCGGCACACTGACGGAAACAAACGTATTTTTTCGTACCGAGATAATGAAAGGGATTGCATGCGAGTGAAAAAACCTCGTCATTTTTCAATGGAAAGAAAAAATTCAAATTAATATTGCACTGCATCCAGAAATGCTTATCTTTCTTGGGAGTCAGCTTCATATTTTCTGCTTTGGTGCACTGAGTCAATGATAAATGGTGGAGCTAAATGTCAGAAAACATGTAGCTGTTTTTTCGGCTTCTTCGGAATAGGATATACACGTATAAGCTTAGCATAATATATATCAACTCATAAAATACAAGCAATTCTATATTTTACCCATCACAATGCATATAGCTCGACGATTTTTTTCTCCCAGAATATATAGACTTACTCGCCCATGCTTCCAGCAAGAAATGAAATGCCAATGAAATTTAATGATCATTGCAATGCCATGTTCGGCCCTAATTCCACGCACCAAATGTGCCCTGACCCACAGGATCGTGGAGACGTTTCATTCATGAACCATTTGAAAGGTTTCCATCCATTCTAAATCATTAAAGAGGAAAAAATATCAACGATATCTCAACCACCCTTTTAGGTGCGTTATACAGCAAAAATATTTTATACGGAAATACGTGATGGCAAGTTTTAAAAAACCACCAGAGTACAAACATTACCCATGGAGTAAGCCAGTAATTCCTACAAATTTAGCTAGTTTTTCTGAGAAGCAATTTGGTTCACACTGTATATTGGGCTCAAGGTTGCATGTTCATTTCCAAGAAGAGATTGAGCATAAAAAGTAAATTTTGGTTGACATAGCCTGGCTTACGAAGTGGCTCAACCTATGATTCCTTAATTAAGCTCAAACATTAAACAAGAGTTAAAGGAGAGGTTGAATCCGCTCAAGCTTATAGGCTTCGATGATAACAATGAAATCTTGACCCTGGCAGGACTTCAGGTTATAATTTCCGGCAGATGGCTTTAATCAAAGGCTTTATTCCAATGGTAAACAAAATTAAATATGTATGTAAGGTTAACCTACTGCGGTCAACACAAAATCCGTTATTCAACCAAGTTGTTACCCAACGAATTTTTCGAGACGTGGGGGTGTTACTATATTGCACTTATGCGTGGTAACATCATTACAAATTACGTTCGTATATTTAACATATCAAAGTTGAGATTAAATAAAAATATTTCTTTTGCTGAATTTTTTGGAATTGCGTGTGCAGACAAAAAATGAAAATGTTTCAAACAGCATCTTGCAAATGTACATGTATAAGAGCTCGTCGGTAAGATTGAAAATTATGCAAGCTTAATTAACTTTCATGCCACATTCACTAGCAGCAGCATTTGGCCTACAGCATGTAGAAAATGTAGCAGTACTTCAAAAGCTAGCAAAGATTTCCATCAAGACATTTTTGCATTGACAATGGACAAGTTTACGTTCAGCGTACTGTATTAGCAACATTTTTTGTTCATCTTTTGCATCGACTGTACCTACAACATTTGTCATTTGCACTAACCAAAAAACGAACTTTTTAAAGGTATCCGCATTTTGGAAAAGAAGCAACTGGAAGCCAAGACTAATTAGCAGAAACAAAAAACAATCGTGGGGAATGAAAGAAATTAGGCAAACGCTGAGATGTTCTGATCTCGTCAGTAAACATGAAATTACTAAGCAATTAAATAAGCTTATATACATGCACTCTATAAAAATATGCATGGCTGTTTGACAGACGTGAACTGGTCTCAGTTCATAACTTTGTTTACTTTTGCTGCAACGGGAAGAGCAACTTCAAAAGAAGGTAAACATTGAGCCGAAGCCTGGCGATATTGCCTTTCTATAGGGGCAGCGTTTATTTAATGACGGCCATTCAAGTTACTATTATGGAACGAAAGTTTTCAAAAGACAGTCCTTTGAATAGCACATCTGAAAGGCACCGTTTTATGTGCCATCACTGTCGAAAGGAAACTGGATTTAAGGTGGAGCTGGATTTTCGACCTTTTTTTAAACCTTGTTTACAAAATTATTTCCCAATTTTTTTTAGTAAAAAGCTGGAAGCGAAAACAAACATTCTCCAGCATGACATGAGGAGGCAGCAAAAAATAGCCTTTTATTAACCGGCTGTGATTAACCTGAAGCGTTCCAGTGTACTATATAAACATGGTCAATGCCTTAAATCCAAATACTGAAATATTCAACGAAAATATGTTTTCTTAAATCTGCCATGCTGTACGAGTGACAAGTACAACAGAGTTACCCAGAAATAAAAGTTTTAAGCTTTCGCGATCTTTCTAGTTGTTTTTTAATCAAATTTCACTGGCTAAATATTTGAAGTGCTGAATGGGTACAAGTCACATATCCTTGCATTGCGAAACAAGCGTTTTAACCTGTAAACAATGCAGCTATTCTAATGCATCGACCAAACATATTCTGCCTTAATTCTGTCACCTACAACACATTGTTTTTACAACATAGCACCCAGGCAAGTACAGTGGCATACTTATGTCAAAGTGACAAATGAACTTGGAAAACTTCGCATTTCAAAAGTCCAATGAGATCCACCTGAAATAGGTTTGTCAGTTTTCTATTCAATTGCCATGCAAACATAAGTCTTTAATTCATTAATTCATTCTTGTTAAAAAATGTCACTGTTGTTGCCAGGGTGGCATATGTAGATTGTAATTTTGCCCTTAACTCAATAAATGAAAATAAAAAATAAACTTAAACCAAACCGCTATCCCTATCACCCCTTCAAATATAAAAATGCTTCTGAAATTGACAATCGAACATTTAAGGTATACTTCACATTTCTAAGTTGGCCATACTTAAATGGACATAGAAAATGAATGCCATGACATGAAGATCCTAACTTTAAACCCATGAACATAGCAGGTTCATCTTCAACTAGAAAGTTCTAGTGGGAGGACAAGACTAGTCTAAATAACATTCATTTGCGTTATACCATATACTGTAAAACGTTTTCATGCTTTCATTTACTTTGAATTTCTGGTTTGTTGCTCTGCAGACAGTGCAGTCATTCAAAAAGATATCAATTATCAGGGTACTGTATCTGCAATGCACAGCATCTACACTGAAAATCTCCACAGAAAACCGAGTTATTTCTGACCCTTGACCTTCGTCTGAAAATCACCACCAGACTGGGATGAATTGAAATGGGAAAGTTGTCAGCTGTTAGAAAGTTCGATTAGGATTGCGTAGTATTAGCACTGGCGGAGTTTAGTGGTGAATCAGCATATTAGGAGCAACGAAAAGCGTGCAATTGTAAAGGAAGATATTCGGGGGAATCGGATAAGCTCGTAAAAGAAGGAATTGCTTAATCTCTCCCCAAGAAGCTCGATGGCGAATCTACTTAGAGCTCTGCAGCTTTTACCGGGATATTACTGTAAAAGGCGAAGCCGGTGTTTTCATCGTCTTCATCTCTGCGAGGCTGCGCAGCTAAGACGAAAAGCTCGTTCAATCTATTTTATACGTTTCCTTTCCATTAAAAAAGTAAAAACCGAAATAAAAATAAACGAATGGCTTTTCGAGCGTGGGAAATTTGGCTTATGGCAGGGCGCATGCAGTCAAAATTGGATTGCGACGAGAGCGACACCTCAGTGGAACAACAAGAGGGTGAACTGGAGTGGGCGCCAGAGGGCGCCACTGCTCAGATTCAGGCCCCTTTGCACGTTGGAACAAACCCCTGTAAGTCTCAACGTCATCTAGGAGATGCATGTACTTTACGTAATTGCTGGATACACAATTCAAGGTCATGGTTCCAAACACTGTTTTAACGTCGAAATACTCGCGACCCTGGGATTCACTCCAATGCACATGACCCTCAAATATGCAAATTAGATGACAACATTGACATTTAACCTTTCGGAACAGACTGGTGATAGCGGTATTTAGACAATTAATTACAGATGAAAAGCAGAATGATAATGTTCATTCGAAACTGTAACGAACTAATTGATGGCCATCATCACGTGCCCGAAACGTGATGACGAGATGGCCAAAGAACCCATTATGTCGATAAATAACCATCATGGAATTCCTAAGCTTCGCCGCCTAGCGCCAAATACTCTAACTCGACTAAACAACGCACGGTATTTGCGACATTTCAACGACTTTGATGACCTCGCGACATTTAAATGTGAAATCAGCAAACGAAAAACAGTCAATTGCGCCAACTTTACTGATTTTTTGGGGGGATTCATTTGGAAAACATTGGCCACTGTCACCTTCAGACCCCTTCCCCCTAGTGCTAATAATCATTGCCAAATCACATTTCGAATCAAAATCTGAGCAAAATGATGGATCAACAAGTCCAACAAGCTGCAAATCTGGGTGACACATCAGATATGTCGGAAACCCATCATGCACACGTCATCGTTTGACAATCCCCCACTCATGCATGTACATGTGAAGTCATAACACTTGAACGTCCGGAAATGACGCATTGGTTCCACTGTCCCCAACGCCACCTGGTGGCCTCCTCTCAGGAACATAGTGCATGTCGCAGTAGATGAACGTCCTCAAATCACGTATTAGGTCATGGGCCGAAACGACACTTTGTGCCATGGCCATCCCAGGGTAACTCTTTAGAATAAGCCAACAATGGCGGCCACGCTTGTTTTCTACTGAGTCTGTTACGGATAGGTTTAGGTTAGGTCAGGTCAGAACTGGCCCCCTGGACACCCCTTCGACCAAACCTAACTTAACAGCTAGGCTGAATCAGACTCCGTAGAAAACAAGCGTTACCGCCATTGCTGGCTTATTCTAAAGAGCTACCCAAAACAGGACGGAAACAGACAACAGCTGAAAACGCTTGCCTTGACCAAACCTAACCTAACCTAACCTAAAACTATCCCTGACAGGCTGAGTCAGGCTCCGTAGAAAACAGGCGTGGCCGCCATTGCTGGCTTATTCTAAAGAGCTACCCAAAACAGGATGGCAACAGACAACAGCTGAAAACGCTTGCCTGACCTAGACACACCAACACAAAGCCCTCAAGGCCCTTACCTTTGCTGGGCACGTAGATGTTGAGATAGAGGCAGTCCTCGCTGTGGTTCCTCAGGAAGGGCAGGAAGCTCTTGAGGTGGTCGAGTCGGGCCCTGGGCATGCGTCGCAGGGCCTCGGTCTCGTTGGCCACGTCGGGCAGCTTCTGGGGGCAGACGGGCCGGAAGTGGTCGACGCTGCGCACCTCCTTCCAGGGCGGGGGGGTGACGGGCGGCATGAAGCGCAGGGAGCCGAGGGGGGGCGCGGCGTACGGCACCCCCAGGAACACCTCCACCTGTTGCAGGTTCTTGTTGGGCAGGGTGTACAGCTGCCCTTGCAGGTCGCCGTACTTGGTGCGCACCACGCGGCCACTGGGCTGGTAGCCCACCCCGGCGGCGCCCGGGGGCAGCCGGTAGAGGACGCACAGGGCCAGCAGCCGCAGCAGCCACACACCCTCAGACATCGTCAAACATGACCCGGCGGCGAAATCCGATGGACCGTCGAAGGACGTGGAGTATATTCCATGCAGGGCGACGGACGGGAGGGCCCCACGGCGACGCCAACCATCGGCAGCTTGCCTACGTGCCCATTGCGACGCGACCGAGCCGCCAACTGAAGCGGCTGTGGAGGCGCCTGCGCGCCGGGGCCCAGGGCAGGGCCCACTCGCGGACGGGGAAGATAGGAAAATTCAC
Organism: Cylindroiulus punctatus; assembly: GCA_034695085.1. Taxonomy (NCBI): domain Eukaryota; kingdom Metazoa; phylum Arthropoda; class Diplopoda; order Julida; family Julidae; genus Cylindroiulus; species Cylindroiulus punctatus. The sequence continues at coordinate 17,723 of JAQFYZ010002294.1, forward strand.
TCCATTCGGACGTTTATTGAATCAAAAAGGCGG
>JAQFYZ010002295.1:0-17751 GCA_034695085.1 Cylindroiulus punctatus
CCTAGTTGATTACAATCACGTGCCAACTTTCACCGACTGAAGACGCATGGAAGCGCAAATCGACAAGCCACATCTCTCCGAGTACTATTTAGTATTTCCAATCATTCCTGATATTGAGCAGATTTTAACAAGGAGAGGGACAATCTTAAATGAATGCCATAATCATAGGCACACTTTCACAAAACAGCATTTTTGCAATCAACTTTCTTGCAAAATCACTTTTTTTAAGTTATCATTATTCATGTTACTGTTAAAAAACATTTTCGTAGACCCAAACCAAGTTTGGATGCAGTTTTGAGTCAGACACGCCACCCTATATTTAGGAGGTGTGCACGTTGCATCAGAAAGGGCACGAATGATGCATACACAAAAATCACATTTCCGTATAGACCAGTAGAGGTCCAGTACTGGTATAGACAGTCATAACCGCGAACCGAGTGGCTACCCAATATTTCCGGGGTCTTATAACGGGAAAGAATAAAAACTAAAGATCTGGAACACTCACCCCACATGCAACATTCCGGAAGATTTCGCTCCTAAGACCCCTGATACTCCACACGGCGAGGTCCTGCAGAAGTCTTGGTCCTCGCGAGATGTCTTTCACCAATTAATCCTTCATCTTCACCGTGCTCTCTGCGATGCGGAAGAAGTCGGACGAAATTTTGAGGCAACTGAAAATGAAAGAGCGAAATTAACGATATTGAAATTTCGAGAATTGAGAACCCACACGAAAAACACAAATAAATGCCTCTTTGGATGGTCTGGAAGTGGCACTTTCAGGGTTTCAATAGAAACAAATTCCAACTTCATTTTTTTTCATCTAACGGTCAGAAACATTTGTTGTGGTTGGAACCCTCCAATTTCCCCATTTTTTTCATAACAATAACAGCTCAGTGTAAAGTGTCACTCGTGTCACCAAGAATTTTGGGGTTTTGATTTACACCCATAGAGCTTCTGCGGATGTATTTTCAGGATAAATAGGGGTTTAAATTAGGATGAACATCACCGTCTTCGATTTACATGTATCTACATCTCATGACCACGTGACCATGTCCCAGGTTTGTTGAGAATCAATTAAAGACCTCATTGATCAACTTACACGTACATGTACTACATAGAGTTGCAAACTTGAACGATAAAAGCTGCATCGTGAGAATGGGAAAGGCACTAAATCAAGTCAAGAAAAGGTAAGTAAACCCCGTTTACACAATGACTTACTCCAAGATATCTTGAAGTTTGCAATCATGTTGTTGGTTTCCCTGACATAGCTTCCTCACCGGGGGATTTTTTATACCTGATGCAGGGATGCCAGATGTTTGGGTACACCAAGAAAAAGAAGAGGTTCTTTTGGAAATGCCCCGATTTTTATGAGGGATGCAGCTAAAACTATAATGATGTAGTCAGTAAAAGAGTAGGGGGGAAGGACTCGATGTCCAAAGTCTGTAGGCAGTACAAGTGCTAGTATCTAGGCAGAGAACTCCAGACCATATATCATTTAGTTTAAATGGATGGCGAGGTATAGGGGGGTCCAGGAGAAAATGCATTAAAAAGTTAAACACGTCAACCGTACCTTTTTTATTCAACTTAGCTTTCCTGACCCCCGCAGTCAAAACCCATTTGCTCGCATTTATACCTGGCAAAGCCTCGCTCTTTTTCCTTTGCCCGAAAATGGCGCCGAAACAAGAAAAATTGAAAAAATTGCTTCTTGGTGGGACCTAATCTTTAAGTTTCCACATAATGGATACGAGTCGGGGTATCGTGAATGCTCCCCGACCCGCTTACCTGAAACTGTTTGAAGCCGAACAACAAACAAGTCTTGATATACGACTGCTAAATATTCAGAGGTTGAAAATATTGGGGAATGGTGACTGAGGGCGCTCGTGTTGTCGCATAAAATGGCGGTTATGGGTACGAATAAAAAAATCGTAAATCGAGACAAAAAAGGTTAACGAGGCACACATCGCACCTATTTTGATATGCAATGTAGCCTACATTTTGCATTTTTTTTAGCTTCATAAAAGAGTGAGGCAGCAGGGTTTGCTACAACAAGATGGCACCCAGAGATGCGCTTTTACAAGCTCAAGTTTTAAAACAAATTTACCCAAACACAATTGACAATTGCCATGTATACTGTAGATTAAAAACAGAAGATACATGTAGATTACATGATATTTGGAAATTATCTTGATATTTGATTTCTGTGTTCCAACCCTGCCATTAACAAGCTTTGCAACATGTTTTATTGATTTGTTGAATTTCCCTGACAATTCCAGATCTGGGGGAACCCTGTCTTAGTGGAACGCACAAGCTCGCATTTTCAAGTTAATCTGGATATGGTGGAGTTCACGAATCACGTTTGCTCGTAAAAATATCAAGCACGTCTTAAGGTTTCTCCTAAATGGTGCAATTTCACTGTCGTCGCATTATGCGAATAGATGATTTAACATTATAGACACGTTCAGCAATAACTTATCAGTTCGATATCAAGATGATTAGTTGAATAAAAACGACGGACACGTATTATTGTCGGCTTATTCCTTTGTGCCACGACTCAACTCTGCATCAATTAAAGTGGCTACGAAAATCACTGTTGGTCGACTGTCGAGGTATTTCGACCATGTTGTTTGAACAGATGAAATTGGGAATTTAGGTTCTGGAGATAAAGGGGGACTTATTATGGACAGTTACTATTGTTACAAAACCTGTTTAATCTCCGAACAAAATTAACGCAGGTTCGTGGAACCAGGCATCCGCGATAAATAAACATTCATCCCAAAGTTGCGTGACGGCAATAGTGAAATATGAGAGGGACTAAAAAACAACGAACTCCCAAAACAAACATTTTCTCGGAGAGATTTGTGGCCAAGGGGGAGGCCACGCCTTTTAATGCCGGCCTATGTATAGGCTTAACAATGATACCATTTTTTAAACACTAACAGGGGAATTATAGCGTGCTCGCACTCCTGTATCAACAAATAATAACCCTCCTAAAAAGCGCAATAAATAAGACAAAAAATTAGCTGCATTTCGCAATGTAAATACACGGAGCGCTCGTTTCTCCACTATATTATAGGATTGTTGACACAGTAATTACACGCTTTCAACTCTTAATCATGGCTCGTATGAAAACTGAAGGCTTTGGGCGAAACAATTTCTGAGGCAGATTTTCCTAAGCAAAGAGAAAGTACTGTTGCTGACTAGCCTGACTCCCAAAATCAAATCTCGAGCCAACGTTAACCCCCTGGCCCGCCAGCATGATACTCTCATGCAAATAAGACCGGTTTTCCCTTTATCTTTCAACTCCTCCCTGTACAGGCCAGTTTGACCTTAATATTGATTATTGAAAAGTTGGATATGTAACACGCATTATGGACCAGATAAATATACGCAGAGGGGGTCCCCCCTTTCCTCGAAACAGGCCTGAAGGCGGCCTTCTTCGAAGGTAGAGACAGTAAATTATGCATCGGCCAGCATTCTTGGTCAAATCACACACAGGCTTTTACCTGACATGACATCATGAAGTTGCGAATGAATCATTATATGGATGCATATCGTTTGTCTTGCTTTTCCATGCCATCAAACATTGGGATTCTCTTCCAAAGGCATTAAGAACCACCCAAATACACTTGAATTGGGCTTACGGTACCTTAAATTTATGAATGTCCTCTAAATAAATGTATCGAGGGCAAAGCAATTGGACCAACCCAGCAGGACAAATTCAAATGAATTGCAAATGTCATTGAATTGACATTAGTGGCAAAATAATTGCAATTGAGACGTAATACTTTCGGTACCGCATGGAAAAATAGAGTGCCAAAAAACAAAACGTGTGACATCATCCTGACCTTGACATTCGTCACCAAATTCAAGGCGGAATTTGGAATTTCGTTTTCTGGCACCCTCTAATGATCATGGGTCATTTCTTTTATTATGCCACTAAACCTAATCATGGACACCCCTATAGCCCGTAATTTAACCCGCACTAAACATTTGCCTCGATCAACTCACATAATTACAATAATTACAACGTTCACACACTTACTTTTTTAGTAAACACAATGCCCATGCCATGTCGATACATTCCAATTTCCCATCCGTTTGCCTTGCGATTTCAACACGTCTGATGGCAAAAGCGCTATCACAGTTGGCGAGCTTAGAATCGTCGTTGAAAGCAAAGTGATCTAATGGCGGCAAATTCGAATTTCCTGCAAAAAAATAAATAAATAAATAAAATAACTGATTACAAGAAAGTTTAGCAAATTTTGAGACAAAAGAAACATTTTTTGGACATTATGAGATGGTTAAAACAAGTGGGCGGAGTTAACTTGTGTTCGAACGTGTGCGTCCCACATTACTTGTACAAAGGTGTCGGATAGGCGGTTCAAGCGCGGAAATGATAAGTTTAACATGAACTAAACAGTAATATTTTATTCATGTACATAATTATTCACTGTTCAAAATATATACAAGTATAAGCACGTTAAACTACAGTTTTAAACGATGCGTATATCACCAACTTGACTTCATTCAAACATGATTGCTTTTTGTTATAAAATGATTGACAACAATGTGCAGTTGCATTCCTGCAATAGCGCACATTTCTAAGCGACAAACAAGACGGCTCTCGTAACAAAAAAAAGTCAATATTCTGCTTTCCAATCTTTACATAAAGTTAATTGCGTCTCTCAATAAAAAAATTAGTAAGACATATACCAAGTTCATATTTCCAATACATACCACACCAGCAAAAGCATGGTTGGATTTAACTGCTGAGTAATGAATTTTCCCCCACATAACGGCTACAGCATGCACACAAATGAAACTGCCTGCATTACTAAATTTATTTTGATCTCACATTTGCATAATGACCAGAGGTTAATTAACTTCAACAAATATGCGCATCACGTGACCTGACTGCTATTGTGTCTTGGCGCTTGCGCAATCATAGTGCAATAGTCCAGACGCATATTTTAACACGATTAACATTTCCATTCATACAGTCGTTTACATTATCTACGTACGATTGTGCATTGGCGAGCATTTCCCACGTTTAAAAATCAGATTTTTTTTAAATATTGGGGAATGAGAAAATAAGTTATAAAGTGAAGATGGTTTGCACACTTTGCCCGAGACAAACAGAAATTTTACACTGTAGAAGCGCTCTAGTACAGAGTTATTGCATCACAACGAAATGTTTACAGTCAATCTGGGCAACATTGGCACTTTAGATGTAACATTAGGCTACGTATTGTATTTATAGATAAATGTATATCACTTGCCATGTTAAACCCAGACTAACTAATTTTCCTAGCAGTGTCATAAAAGAGAACTCAATGGAAAATCAAAATTGTCTGGGGCTAACATGGCAAGTATGGATCTCTACAGCTGTGGCCAAAATTACCCTGATTGTCTGTAACGAAAAACAATCTTAGTACAGTACAACGAACATTATCTAAAGTTTATACTGTAAAAGGCACAACAGTTAAATTAACGATCATGCATTTAATTAACTTCAAATAACGTTCGTAGTACTATGCTACATGTGTGTAGGGGTCAACTTTCGTTACGAAAAGGAACCTTCATAACGAACGTTTATAACATGCCCAGAAGTAAAATTAAACTTTCGTTGTGCTGCGTTAACTTCCTAGGGTTTAACATTAGAATCAAAGAAATAACGAAAAATATCATCAAACTACAACTCCTGATATTCCACGAATATAAAAATAAAGTCAATGATATCTTTTCTCTACATTTTTCTTCGTTATATTTAGTTATTATATTTAATAATATCCATTGTTATTACCGATTAAATTTAGAATACACTGTAGCATGATACTGTATATTTGGCCAAAAGTTTCTGATTATAATGTATGGAAGGCTACAGGTATATGCTAGAAGATAATCCCATACCAAACGTTTTCAAAGTTGTACATGTACATACAATCAAGCTAATGCATGAGCTCCAAATTTATACACTATTCAAATATTTTTCCTTCCACCTCTACTTTCAAAATATTTCTTGGATTTGCTCAAATGTACAAATTCTCAGGAATGAAAACAGACTTGCGACAAAACATGCAGAACAAATAGCGGCACAACTGACCAGACGCAGAACAGAGATAAAACAATGAAATAAAAGAGAATGAGACAGGCTCACAGCTTAAAAGAAGAGAAATTATGAAAACAGATCGATCAGAAAGGCTCAAGCTGAGCTTTTGCCCAGTGTCACCAATTATATTTCCCACATGAGATTCGTTGAAATCGCCTATAAATCCAGCTCCCTAACTAAAAGCTGTTTATGCGGCATGGGGAAATTGTGCCCGATTGTTATTTAAGTATGCTTACAAGCCAAAATTGTTCTACTTTTTCGGGAAACATGAAGAGGGATAGCTGCCAAACCAATGTGGTGACTTGCAAGTTTTTCTATGATCCTTTGAGAGAAAATGAAAATTATAGCATCAGACAAAAATAAACAACTTGTATGACTAAATAGTGATAGGACATATCACAGGGCCACAATCTCGTCATGGGCTACAATAGCCGTCATTCGTGAGGATATTATGAATGAAAGAACAGTGGGCCTGCAAACTATCCATAAATCTGTTTCTCCTCCAATGCAACACACGAATAAAGCAAAATGTTAACTTTCTCAATTACTCTGTTCGTTGCATAATATTTACTTTCATTAGTCCCACACTGTAAGAAAGGTGAGAGTATTAAGACAATTTTTTCACTTTCACACCTTATGAGAAAAAGGAAAGAAAGGTACCCTGACTAGGTTGATAAAAGTGATAGTGGAGTCAAACAAAATGGCTCCACTAGTGACATTTCCAATCGAGGGAGAATTAAAATGAAAAGTAGACTGGTTCAAAAAATACGATTGCAGATAAGCAGATGGTGTGTACCCATTCATTAAATTACTAAGATGAAAATGAAGTGCAACTGTACGAGAGTGGCAAGAAGTTCTGAATAGATTAAAAGATAACAAAAGTGAAAGATTAGTTTCAATTGGAATACGGTTTCATGTGTTCCAGTTGAATTTCGAGTGTGATCCTCTCTTCCATAACTTCCGATAATTCCTGATTCAATTCGGAATTAAGTCGAGATAACACCATATTTCGCTCCCTGTGATTACGGATGGCCACCTGAAGTTCCTTTTTATCTCTAGGCTTACTGAAAAATTACAATGCAGTATTACAGCTCATTAACGATTATGTTGCACTTGCAAACTCTCATATTTCCATAAAATGTTTTACTAATACACATTAAATTTTTCCATTTTTTAAAAGCCAAATCAGCGTGAATGCCCCCTTAAAAAATATAATATATTGAATGTTGTCACCTCTACTTCACTTGGCTATGAACACCGAGCAGTTCAAATATTTATGGTGGTTCATTCAAAAGATTAACAACTCCCTTGTTCTAACTGATCACACTATTAATTATTATATACACGTATAGAATAATGTTAATAAAAGCGAATTTTACCTCGTTTGTTGGGCAGTTGCTGGCAGCACGTCTGGGGTTTGCTGAGGCCACTTTTCACTTGTGACATCTTCATTGCTGTTAAAATCCACGAGAGGAACACCATCTTCTTTCATAATTGCACTTTCCGCTCCCTATAAACCAAAGGACGGATTATTAATGGAAGCCTTAAAATAAGCAACAGCTGTTAGCATGCAATAAATAAACATAATGGTGCAAATCAGACAATTGAAATAGCACGTTTGAAATCCTCTGCGACTCTTAACACACCTGAGATTAGGTTATTGGAACGATAGCGGCCAGTTACTGACGAGTTTAGTAAGATTTACTCAAAAATAGAGACAGACAGCGAATGCAAATGCAACTGGGTCTATTTGACGTACACTACACAGCAATAAATTGACTACCATGCCACAGACATAATATTGATCAATAATGGAAGAGTTCATTCATTACGTAAGGGAAGAACCAGAAATGATTGTGCATTTCATCAAAACACAAACACTGCCCTTACCTTAACAGACTGTGATAATTGTATTGTTGATGATCCCACTAATTGAAAAAAAAAAGATAAACAGGTTGAGCAAAAGATAAAATATTATGTGTAATTTAATTTGTACTACCATAATGCATCCATTTTTGGGTTACTTATTTAACCCAACTTTTTACATAACTAAACATATAATCATCTATTGGAGAAGCTAACTGGTAAATTTAACGCCTTTGATCAAGAATCCATCACATCATTTAAACAAGTAGTAGACAGGCAGCATTAAGAACAATAGGAAAATTCCACAAATTCCGAAAACACGAAAAAACAATTTATTTGGAAAAAAATCGAAATAAATTGCAGTAGTTTTCAGTCCTTTCATGCTTAAAAATATAAACAATGGTGGCAGGTCGAAATGGCAAGCAGACATGTTTGTGATATCACACTTTTGCATCACACGGTGCAATGTATTATAATTTCAACAAAATTCGGAAAACATAAGGTCTGCCAAAGCAGTGGTACTGTACAGAGTGCCAAAAGTTTGACAAACAGATGCCGTGAACCTTTTTGGTGACATCAGGATAAAAATTTCGACATCATACATTTAAATGAATGTTTAGGCCCATCAAATGCCTAACAAACTACAGTGTACATTCCATTCGAAATCTACATGATTTGATGCTTAAATTCCACCATCCTTTGTAAATGAATGGAGATTAGGCCTGCAGTCTATTATTGCTACACATGCGTTGCTCATGCCCACTTTCTAACGCTTCATTAAACACCTAATGCCAAATCGTGACGTCACAATAAAATGTTCAGTGCCAGTTTGAGGTGCTGACGTATTTTCCGTTTTTCAACGAGCAATTTGGATATGAAAACGTTCGTTGATGCAGAAAAAATAGATTTGACACATATACAGTGTATGTAAAAATCGAACTTCATGCCAATAAAAAAGTGAAATTTCCATATTCAATGGCCAATTCGACTAAAATTAATGATGGTGATAGTGAAACTCCAATGCTTTTAAACCAAGCATATATTTCAACATTTCACCATTTACACAGCATTGCACAATAGACGTTGGATTCATCGGAATTTCAACCTGTATATTTGAGGCAACCTACACACAATATCAATACTATAGAAAAACGAGCTTACCACTGCCATCCGAAGGGCGTTTGTATACTTCAAATGCACCAGTCTAAAATGATTTGGATGAAGCACGAATCAACCAATTATGTGCAAGTATTTTCTAATCACAACTTCACAAATTTCTCATTACCTACCTTCAGTTGTGGAACATCTCCATTCCCTTCACTGGGAGGAGCTTCGACAGAAGAAAATTGGTTGAAATTGGCAAAATTTGCACTTTCTGCAATTGTAGACCCTACGTCGGACTCGCTTTTTTGACCAATCAACTTTTTGGGAGTTGTCTAGAGGTTAAGTGAAGCAAGCAAATTTTTCTTGTCAAACATTACTTTCAGCATAAGTGTAAAACAATGGCCAATTGAGCAAGTTATTATCATCTCAATGATGAACGATGTATAATTTGAACACAACTAACTGTGCTTGGGGACATCCTAGGAGGAACAGCAGGAGGTGCCCCTAAAAGGGAAGGAGGGCCAGTAAACGATGAGCCATTTCTACTTGCTACAGAAAATATTTTCAATTTTTAAAATTTCACACCTCCAAAGTGTGTCAGCAAAACAGTTGCAAATGGCACTCACCTAGCCTATTTAGGTCTAATGAAGAACTACGAGCATGATTCCGCTTTGGTCTTGGTGGAGGAGGGGGCGGAGGTTCTTTTTTCGGACCCTGTGATATGCTCATTCCCATATGATAAGATGCTGACATAGCGGTGCTCGATCCCGAAAACGAGCTGCAAGAAATTCACTTAAAGTGAGCATATACAGTAGATAACAAATTCCATCACATACATATCACACACGTTTGCAAGAGTGACAGAACTCAAAATTAGTCAATTTACAGGAGTGGCAATTTTGTATATGCTGTTGCCTGATAGAACCCATGTGTCAGGGCTGATATAACTCAATTCTGCGATAACTATGGGGTATCAAAATTAGTTGCTTTGTTTGAATATAGATAATTGAACCAGTTTTAATTTCACAAAACTGGAAAATCTCTGCAAGTACAAGCAAGATATTTTCATACAGGAAGAAAAGTGAAACATACCCACTCCTTTGATCCCTGCATAGTAATGCATTGAAAATATGTAGAACCAGCATATTAGGTAAGTTCAATATACACAAAATAAATATTATCATTCCAGATTAACTAGTAATTGTTTTTGCATTTTGAAAATTAAATGAGGAATAGATATTCTTTGCAGTAATAATTCTGGTTCAAGGTAAAGAAAGCGTATACAAGCAACAACTGCAAATAAAGGCCCAAATCTTACCTAGTTGGAAAAGGGAAATTGCCATCTGAAGCATCATCAGATGTAGGACTGATCACCTGACCAGCTTGAGGGGGTGGAGGCAGAGCACCTGGTCCTGGAACTACAATTAAGATAGATTAAGAGAAAATGCATAATAGAACTGGTGAAGGAATCAAATAGTACAAACATTAAAGATTTAAGGCTTTACCAGAATGTTTTTTGGCAATGGGTCTTTGGATAGCAGCTTGTGGGGGAGGGCCCAATTTGAATTCACCTTGTGAATCTACTGTTGCAATAGCATTACCACTAGTTGCACTCATGTGCCATTTGCCAGGACTTTTTTGATGCTCCTGTAGAGGCTCATATGGAATGGGGTCTGTTATTAAAATCGATTTGAAACAATGCATTAAATCCCTTCCTTGACATGCATGTGCATTAACTATTAACCGGGGATAAATCACAAAACCTGTTATTGGATGAATCCTGTTTGGATCACTTTCATCAGATGAAATCGCCTGACTTTCTGGAGATACACGCAGTGCTACAGGATGAAGAATTTTGGGATCCTAGTGAGGTACAGAAAAAGAAAAGAAAACATTTGATGTAAAGGGAAAGTGCATGTATTAAGTGCATGATATATTGCCAATGATTTTTTTTTTGAAAGCATAAACACGAGTATGAGGGAGTAAAGCAACAACTACACAGTAGGTCAGAGAATTAACCAAGATACATAGAGTTGTAGTAAAAATCAGTAAAGCATTACGCGTATGGTGACTAGTTTAACCACTAATTTACAAAACCGCAGTTATATTGTCAAGTAATAACCACTAATAAAGTGCACACTAACTTTAAGGAAAAACTTATCACCAGCACAAGTCAACAATTAAGTATTCGGCTAAAACGTTTTCTGCAAGGACATGCTTTGAAGGATTATTAAATGCAAGTCAGCAATAAACACCAGGTTAGTAAACCAGAATAATAACCAGAAATTTAACAATGCCATTTACATGTACATCCCTCAAACAAACTAGACGTGTCTCACACATAACCACAGGCTTTGAATCAGAACCTCCATTTTTCCATTTTTGTTAATTGCAAGAACCATTTCATGAATAATTTTATATTAATCTCACGATTCGCAAAAAAATTCTGCAAGAATGAAAATAAGAAAGCAAAAGCCATTGGTGAAGGACACAACTGCTTATTGAGTGGCAGTATTCTAAACCAGAACAAAAAACGAGCAAGAATAACATACATTAAGAAACTTATTGTTTTCTTATTTGTTCAGCAAGATTATTTAAAACGCCCAAGATTAGTTGTAGCTAAACAAGGCTGGGATAAGGAATGTAGAATTTAGAATGAAGAGGATCGATGAAGATAACATTATTCTTAAGTAATATTGGATTTGTTAACTAATGAATCTGTCAAACAACACATTAATGGCTGTTGACGAAAAATTACTTCTCTGGTCAAATATATAATACAGACTGTAATTCAATTTCCTTTCTAATGAAATATTCAATCAAATATTGAACCAATTCAGCAATTAGTAACCTCACATTACTCTTACCAAAAGCCCCAGAGTATTAAGCTAGAAACATGTAAAGTATGATTGTTTGTTTCCAGCTTTAGAATAGATTCTTTGCCAATTATGTTTAAATTGAGGCCAACTGCTTCATACATGCATTGTGCCTGAAAATGCCAGACTGTGATATGACTTTGTGATTTCAGAAACATAGCGAAAGTTAATCATAAATTACATTTAGCAAGGCATGATCACTGTGGAAACCGGCCAGTCAAAAATTGGGGATAATAAAAAATGCAACATAAATATATATTTGCATATCTAAAAAGCAAAATCTACAAGTTCAAGAAGAGAAAATATTGTTGCTAAACAGAAAAAATAAGTCGTGACCAGATCAAATGAGGAGATTTAAAATCGCTCGTGAAGACAACAGTCAGTGAGTGAGGGAATGTTGATCATAAGCTAACCTGTTCTACAGCAGATTTCTGAAAGTCAAAGTTGACAGGTTTAATGCCGGGGGAAGAGACAGAACTGGTGGGGGAGTCGTTAAAGTGAGTCCACTGCAAGAGAAACAAACACAGAGGCATGCCTGCAAATGACAAGTCTTTTAACACGCCATGCTTTTCTGGCTTCAGGTTTGAATAAAAGCTAAGACGTCAGCATTAAAGCTTTTTCTTCTTGTTTGTTAAGCACATTTTTCCCCATTCACAAACAATCCTGATTGAAGATGTAAACAGGTTTTTGAAGAACAATCTACTGTTGATTACTTTAATATAAATGTATTATCAAATAATTATAAGATGGGAAATCATTATTAAGTGTGAATATATGTATTAGTTCAAAGCAATAAGATTCACTAAAACAAAACTAAGCTTGAAGCAAACAAACGACCAAAGCAAAAATGGCAAAAGCAAAATAGACCTATATTAAGTGCCCTAGCTTCAGTATTCTCAGATCAGCCATTTATGCCCTAGGTGGATTATGAACACTTTTAGGCAAGACTAACACCTGGTAGATTAGCAATAACGATAATACCCATCTAGGGATAACTAGATAAAACTTCATCTATTCATATAAAAACAGAAGTTAGTAATAAAGGATTTGAACACGAGACAGTTTTCAAAGCACAGCTATTTCATAGCATAACTATGTTAACCAATAATTTCAGAAAATTCGATTTAATACCTCTCTGCCGTGTGGTGATGTGGGTTCAGGTGGCGACTTTTGTGGGCTATTAATGACTTTGTTACTGATTACACTGGTGGTGAATGCGATTGCTAAAGATGGAAAAATGCACTATAGTGAAAAATATTTAAATAGGAGATTTATGACGCAAAGTAATTTCGAAAACAGCAATTGAAAATTTACACTCTGATTCCTTTCCTATATGAGGAATCAGGGATTGGGGAAGGGCTTCGGGAAGTTCAATATTATTTCTCCGTAGAACCACAAGATGCATGGCGGTGAAAAACTCCTCTAATGATAATGCACCATCTTTATTTACATCTGATAGTTGCCTAGAATGGATTTAATGCATAGATCAACAATTATAACCTGTCTTTTTAGTCAATTTCCGCACGCAATTCGAAACCATCATTAAACATCTTATTGCATTATATCAAGCATGTACAGTACATGAAACCAGACCACATCCCAGAATGCCTACCATATTTTCGATAATTCCTGTACAGGGAGCTTAGATTTTTCAAAGAATTCCTTAGCAACAGAACCTACAAAAACGCACCAAAAGAAAACATTACATTTTATTTGTATTTGCAAGGTATTCAAACTAATATGTTGTCCATCTTCACCTGATATCAATCCCTTCAAATCTGGCTGAAGTAACCGGAACTGATTTATGTAATATTCACGTTGCTCTTCTGTAATAGCCCAAACGTCATATTCGTCATCGCTCGAGTGCCGTTCACTATTCTCGTCTTCTGTTGTTAATAGCTGCTTTTCCTCCTCAAACTGCTGCCACTGCTGACCATCTGATTGTTCAAACATATGCACTTATAATTAACTATGATATGATAACAAATAATCAAATATACAGGCTTTAAAGAAAATAAAAGAGCATGAGAAGTAATTTTACATCTACGGCTGGTGAGTAGGGCACAAGCTTTAGTGAATTATAGTATATCACAGTGCGAGGGAAATTGTAGAAGCATGTTACTTTCCATACACTGAGCATGCATAGCGTTACACAATTATAGGGTCAATTTTAAATACTTTTCTGAATTTAACAAATATGGACATGCATGCATATTTATTTATGAAAGATGAATCATGTTTTGTGATAGTTGTTACATATTAGGCTATGACTCCATTCATCACCCAGGTTAAATAAATGTGTTCCATGATATAGTCAAATTAAGTTGCACACCTGCAAAATGGAAATATTTCCGTACAGATTAGGAATCTGATTCCAAGTTATGTGACGCCGTCAATGAAAGCTCTAGATATGTTGGTATGACAATGTTTTATTTTGCAAGATTTTATATTTTGTATTGCTTCATGGAGATGGAGTTCTGAAGGGAAAGAATCATAAAGAATGGAATGCTGATAGGGCCATAATCTGACATTTGGATCCCCTTCGGCCCCTATCTAGTAACCAGACGCTATATTTTCTATAGCCATAAAGACCAAAAATTCATAACACAAATTTGCTAACCTTGCAAAGCTGTAGATTTGTTGCCTACATAAGCTGCCCAGTCTTTATTGGATGCCGATACTGATACATTATTAGGGGGTGATATGTCAGTTCGTGTCACTGATGGAGCCACAAGTATGGCGTCATTAGCCACGGGTGAAAGCCCTCCTCCCAAATAGGTCACCGCATGAATCTTTTATGATTAATATGATATAAGTCGACAGCAACTAGGCTCAAAATTTCAAAAGAAAGTAGACTGAAATTAAGAAAGGAATTTACCTGAGTGTGCTTATCGATTTCTGTATAAAGTGATGTCAGTCTCTGAATACTGACTGCATTAGTAGAATTTCTAGTCTGATTTTTAGTAGGTGGTGGTGGCAATTGGCCAGAAATTTGATTAAAGTTTTCTTGTCTAAAACGAAAATTCAATTGGTCTGAAAATACATCTTCAAGCAACATTTTCTGAAGATGGAATAGACTTCATACCTTTCTTGTAAATGTACTGAATTGGAATCGCCGGCAATATACTGCTGATACACAACTACACCTGAGTGCAATTGTGATTGGGACTGCTGCCGCACTGCATGTGAAATGTTTTATGGTATTAGAAGAATAAAGTCATTTGAAGGAAGCTTTACCTCGACTCTTCATTTAAGTTTCGAGAATTTCTCCAAGAAAAATAATTTTTGAAATGGATGCCATTAAATTTAAAGTAACTAACAATAGATGGTTTCTTGCAGTGAAATACCACACTTTGCAACAAATGTCCAACATAATTAATCTGAAATCATAACTTAAATTTGGTTATAACTAAATCACATTTAGCACACAGCTGCTGAGTTAGAAACGATATATGAAAGACAAACATAATGGCACAGTCAATCTATTATCTATTGGTGAACGATTGATATGTCACGGTGCCAACAAGCTATGGAAATAAATTCTGCATTCATCAACATCCACAATCATGTCAATATGCCAAACAGAAAATTATACCGAAAAGATAAGATAAAAGCTGTGAAGATGGCAAAAAGCATCACAGACAAATTATTCTTTCATTAACAGTTTTAGCTGTTGTGACACTTACAAGCAATTCAATATGGATATCAACTGATCATTCAAGAAAATGAATGTAGGGGTGGCTTTGGTATAGAATCAGTTTTAATTAAGTGTTCAATCAAACTATATAAATGCCACAACAGCTGCAAACTTCATCAACTACACATAAGCTTTATTAGACTATTAAAAAGCAAAAGTCCAGCACAAGTCTAGGTTTCATGGTAAGTCCAGCAGCAATATAATAGTTATCACACAATGATGCATTAAAAAGAAATTCATAATATCAATATGACCTACCAAATCCACAGTCACTTATTCTAGCAAACTTGGGTAATGGAATGTCCATTCCTACAAAGAAGAATGATCAAGTTGTACGATGATGTACAATAAAAGACTGAAATCGAAACATTGTTCACACATTGTTTCACCGCTTCTAAATTATTTATACATAATACTAGTTCAATACATCATTGAAAACTATAACATTTTTACCTGAGAGCAAAATTTCCTGCTTGAGTGGTAAGCCAAGTTGAGCTGCAGCAATTAATTTTAGAGCAATATAAAATTGATTTCGCCCAAAGTGACCTAGTCGCTTCGCACCAGATAGCTCGGTAACCTTTTATTTCCAAAATAAAAACAACATTAATTACATAACAAATAACACAGAATTTATGCATAAATTCCAAATGCAAAGTGAACCAGATGTCACAGCATGGCTTCATAAATTCCAAATTGTTTTAAAAAGATTTTGATAACAGAATTTTCTGATTCATACACATGCAGGCTTTTACAGCAAAGACCATGCAAGACAGGTGTCCTTCTATGTATGCGATTTTTATGCTATTTGATCCAACTCAAGTTTAACTACGCTTTCCTTCTATAAACTGTTATTGAAACTTTACAAGTTACAGTAGTGATGACTAGACTCATGTGAAAACTTGTAATAACCAAAACGCATCCAATGCTAAACATACTGATACACAGGTAAATTTGGCAATTAGGGAAAAGGCAAACGAAATCGTTCCCTACATGTAGACGGAACTGGCGTTGCCATCTTTGAAACTACATGTTAAAACATTAGAGGGCCAAGGACTCTACAGTTTACAGCTAAAAAAAATTATCAGCATCTTCATTTCTTCACCTAACCAAAGTTTCAGTAGGCCTATGCATAACACTTGACATAACCTTATCCGACCTACAGTGTACATGTGTTACTAAACCTACCGGTACCTTATGATTCGTAGGCCTATATCGATCGCAATGGGCTACATTTCTTGACCATCTCAATTTCAAAAGAGGTTATTAGAATAGTAGGATTCAAATTGTTTTTTCATTTCCATACCAATGCATTCACTTTCTGGGAGCTTTGCATCATTTCTAGTCGATTCCTATTCTGCCCACTTATCCAAAAGGGGCACAGCACATGAACCAGTTTCATGTCAAAGGAAACACGTTCGAAATTGTACCGGTATACAAAAATATAATAACAACCACTTCAATTCCACGTCATGCAATCAAGCTGAAAATAGCCGAACGATCAAAGTGAACTGGTGCTTCCTAGCATTTAACCGAGTGGGTCTTGATCTACCACTTCCTACGATTGGACTGACATTCCAAATGTATTGCATAGCACAGCATACATTATATCCTACTGTGTACACCCAGTTGTTAATTACGTTACAGGGACACGAAATAGGCAAATATAGCCGCGATATAACGGTGTGTTTACCTGCTGCAACACTTCAGGTGGCAATTGTGAGGTCCTAAACAATTCCGCAGCTTTGATACCGGACACTTTGCTGTTGTTTTCCACATCACAAGCGTTGAACAACTCAGTGAAATATCGCACTTCGATTTCGTTCAGCTTAATCGCCTCCATGTCCTAAGCACGCCGAACTGTTCTATTTGAAACCTCTCGCGTATTCTTGAAACAACGTAAACTGTCTAATAAGATATTTTTCGAGCATTTCGCAGAAATTCACGAGGAAATTTGCAGCGACAAGTGTCACACCCCTTCGCGAACGGTAGTTTCGAACAGCCTTCAGAACACGACTAAAAGATCAACGCCATTTTGAATTTCGTCATGGACATACCGCAGTGAATATCAAAAATCTCAAAAATCCAAGCTGATTGCTACT
>JAQFYZ010002296.1:0-17738 GCA_034695085.1 Cylindroiulus punctatus
AGGTCAACGCGTCTCATAAATGAAACTGAAAAGGACCTGCTGCAAATGTGCACAAAATAATTATTTCACTATGCAATCTTGCCCCAAGTGTCTACTCTGCACGAATGACACCTGTCCTAGAACTTAGCAGTAAAGTCATTTCCTTCTGTGTTTTTTTGTGTTTAGCCTAACAATGTAATTTCTAATAATTTGCCATTTCTTAGCTGCCCCAAACCACCAAGCAATCACTGCCAGCTTACGAGCCCTTAGGTGAAGCCCACTTTTTCATAGGGTAAACGCTGGAGCAGGGACAATAGCAAAGTGCACTCTTGCAGGCCCTTTCTCACGTGCAATTTCATGCACAAAATATGTACGCACAATATATTTATTATACTTAATTTGCGCAGAGTCCCTATTTCACATAAGTGTATTTCAATTTTTCTTTTTGTCTTTATTGTATTTTACCTAATAACGTAGTTTCTGATTCAGCTGCCCCTAACCACCAGGCAATCACTGCGAGCTTACGAGCCCTTAGGAGCAGCCTTATAACTTCAAAAATTGTGCAGGTTTTGTGGCTCCTTTTTTCAAAACTGCTTCTTTCTTACAGAAAAAGTTTCAATAAACGTTCAAAATCAAGTTCCCCGTGTGTGAACATGGGGTGGAAGGATCAAACACTGTCCACTGTCGTTAAACACAGTCGAGGCAACTGGGACAGGTCAAGATGTTATCTCCAGTGAGAGATCGAAGTGGACACAAACATTGACGTCCATCTTGAATCGGGCCCCAGTTGTCAAATTGCGCACTGACACACTGACAAGGTTTTTTTTTTACAGAAAATCACCCGTTCACTGACACTTGGCCATGTTACCCTTGCAAACCCCTGCAAGGGGTGCACGATCCAGGTAAACTGCGTGCAAAAAAATCAAAAAGAAACCCAAAAAAATCCGGCCCAATGGGGCCAAACGACCTAAAACTACTTGAAAAAGCACATATCAGCTGGCTTGCACGCTTGCAGCGCCACCTGGTGGACGCAGCAGTGAAAAGTCCAGGGAAACGGCTACGGCGCTCCATGATACAGACGCCACATAGAAACGGATTTTACGGTTTAAAACATCCAAATTTTTGGTTTTTTCTCCCCCTGGTAGCTTCTCAAGCTGAAAGCCTCTGAAAACATGTCTGCGTGTCAATCTTATCGTCTTAAAATCTGTAAAACGTGTGTCAAAAATCAGACTTGGGTCACGTTTTTTTCAGGCTGTGGGGTGAAATAAATTCAACCTAATTTCCATGGATTTCAATGTGTGCAAACAAACAACGCCACGAATTCCACCCGATATCGTGCGTTTTTCCAGGATCGCTAACCCTAATCCCCGTACAAAAAATTAACAACCCAAAACTGAGTTCTAACATGGACCAATTGCAGCAATGTGCCACTCTGCGTGAATCTCAAATATCTCAAGTATGGTCTAAGTATCCTTGCATTCTGTAAAATTTAATTTTTGACCATTGCTAAACTCAGCAGCTGAAAAATAAAACCTCCGTGACAACTAAAAAAATACTTGCATCTTCTGGCGACTGCTCTTTTGTAAATTATGTTGTAATCATGTACAGATGTAATTCCAATTTAACGTATAATTATTAGAATTATCGAATTATTAGCACTTTCGAATAAATTGGTGACAGATTCATCTCCTACAAACTATCATGGAATCCATGTCTATCTCGAACCTCAAACGTGTTTAAACATGAGCTAATTTCGACAATGTGCCACCCTGCGTGCAGCCATATGGGATAGAACAGCTAGGTTCAGGGGCTATGTGGCAGATCGAGACAAGACCATTGCTAAACTCAGCATCTGAAAAATAAAACCTCCGCGGCAACTAAAAATTCGAATGCACAGAATAGAACTTGCTCCGTTGCTGATCAGCAAGCGGACGTCTGCTGCGCGTTGTTAAACTCAGCGCGGGTCAGCACTCACTAAGCAACAGGATTAAACGGGCAAATCGCAACACTGTGTCCCTCTGCGTGTAAGGCGTGGCGAGTTATCGAATGGGCTGACCAAGGGGCGCTAAGGGGGCTGGCAAAATATGCGAAGAACAACAATAACAAACACGGGTTTTACTTTGAAAAGGCTGATCACCCTTTTGGCATTTTTTGTCGTTGTTTGGTTTGCGATCCGTTTCATTATCTCCCGAAGGGGGAGGGGGAGGTGACGTCACGCGTTCGTGACTTTGAGGTACGACCCCCCCTGGCACCCCCTTACGAAACAAAGCCCTTAATGCAGTCCACGACTCGAAACAATCACTCCATAAGGCTACTGTAATAACGAGGATCCAGTTCGCTTAAAACTGTTTTTATCCTTAGGCCAAAAGAACCGGACCAGACCTGCCCCCCCTAAAACCCCCCTAAATCTTGTTTTTTATAAGAACAAGATAGGACGCACGTCTTTCAACTTCACTCTCAGACCCTTAAAGTACGAAACGTTTAAATTCGTGCCCAACAGACCAGACGGTTTCTACCCTATGGTCACGTGACTGTCGGAGAAACCTGTCTACAACGACCACTCAGGCACAGAAAAATCGGTCGCTAGTGAGAGGTGGTCCCATGTGTAATTTGCAGTGGGGAGTTTACTAAAATTCCATGACATTTAATGACCACATTTCAGTAATTTTCCTTATTTATTTTAGTAATTTTCTTGATTTTTAATAACTAAATTTCAGTTCTTTGCCTGATTTTCGCACAAGGCCATGATGCATTTGTTTTCCAACCCTATCAAGCTTTGTCACGTTTTATAATTTTGCTATTTTGCAAAAAAATAAAAAGTTTCAAAATTGATAGCAAAATTAAGTTTGATATGATATTAGGCCGTTTTATACTATCATTTTCAACTTCATGAATCCAATCGACGTTAAGATGACGTCGAACTTTATCATGTTAATATTTTTGCTTTTGTGCAAAAAAATCTACAAATATATAATAAAAAAGTATATATCACTGAAATAGTTTAAAAATAATAAAAATGAAATTACAATAAAACAACATTTGGCCTTTTAATGCTATTAACGTCAACTCCTTTTAGCTTTGACAAAAAAATTGTATTCATTTTTTAATAAATTTTTTAAAAATAATTGTAAACTATCCCACTTTCCTCAACATTCCTTCGCACTTTTAAAAATTCCCAGACAAAATTCCTCTTTTCAGAAGTTTGCATGATATGCCATTTAAAAATTCCCAGACAGTTTAAAGCCCACATTTTTACCAGCCTTGAATCGAACTTTTTCTCTTAAAAAAATTTATAAAAATATTGTTGCGAAAAATATTGTAAATCACCTAAATTCCCCTGACACATTTTCATTCCTCTAACATTTCCCTGGCTTTCCAGAATTTAGGGACCCTAGCTGTGTCATTTTTCACACTTTTGTGCAAAATAACTTGTTGTTATAATCATATTCAACGCTTAAAAAACGTTGCATTTTTGGGATTTTCGTAGCCAGTGGTCAAAGACGTTCAAGAAGTACGTCCAGGCATTCTAGAATTGATGCATTGTTTGTGTGGTCAAGCGCAGTACGACCAAACAGGTACCTCGAACCCCCCTGAAATGAAATTCCCCACTGAACATTCCAATCGTCAGGGCTAACCCCTCCACCTCAAGATTACTGACAAATGGGGGCTGGGGATGACAATCAACCAATTCGAAATTACACGTTTTGACCCGAACGTTACACGCACACACGACTGAGGACGCCCTCTATCGACAGGAGCGGGATCGAGACCCGGAGTGGGGAAGTTTTCTTTTTTTATTTTTTTTTTACAAGGCCGATAATAGCAGTAGCAATTTAGTCCAAACGGTACGGGTTGGGATCCCATTAAAAGAAGGTTTAAACACGCAACGCCTTTATTGTTTGCAGCAATGAAAATTTGCATTGAGAAAAAAATGTTTTTAAAAAACTTTTAAAAATGTCGTATTTGGTCACTGGGTAAAAAATCGACTGGTCAGGGGTGTACCCCGAGCGGCAAAGAGGTAATAAAAGTTGAATTGAACAAATCGCCTATTACACTAGTGTGTAGGGCGTGGCGCTGCCTGTATTAATTAAGGGCGAATGCAACGCCCCCTACACGCAAAAAACATCAGTTTTGAAATAACCAGGATCATGTCATCAAATTTGAATCCCCCTTTATAGAGGTGGTTTGTGAGACACAGGGTTGGTCAAATTATGTCAGGAAGCAACAAAATCTTATATTTCCCCATTTTTCTTTAATAAAAAATGTGCTTTTGACAAAAGTGCGTTGGACAAAATTCATCATTTTTGAGCACATTTTGACACGAATTTGGCCATTTTTGGGTAAAAGATCAAATATGATGTCACCACCGATCACCTACTAGTACATAGGGCAGTGATATTCAAATTGGGTTCCATGGAACACTTACAGCCCATTTTCAGGGGTCCCATTTTTGAATTTAGATTTTAGTTGCTAAATTTTTATAACAATTTAAGAGTGAGATTTTTGACACATTTAGATGGTCGTGTCTGCATGTCTTCAGTACTGAATGCAACTGAGGTCTTAATTTTTAATTCAGAATACGCACGTAGGTCAAACTCAATTTTGCCCCAAACCGGACACCCATTTAGCTTGCAAATTTACTTCTCCAAAATGATGTAAATATGTTTCTGCAGTCGTGATAGTGTTAACCAAACCGATCAGAACGGTTTTTTAAGTTCCCCCATTCCTACTTTGGGGTAAGTGCCTAGAGCGCCGTAGGACGCAGCGCCACCTGCAGCTGAAATGCCCAAAAAAAAAACAAGGTGCAGTAAGAGAGCTAAAGAGGGGTCAATATGTGGTGGACACTCCATTATCGCCAAAGGTGGGCAACCGTTTATGTGCTCAGAAATCCATGGTGTCCAAACAAACCACTGAGTGTTTGCAGGTGGCGCTGCGAACGACAGGTACACAAGTGGACCCACAGGAGCCATTTTGCCACCCAGGTGCCAAACCCCATACCTGTGTTTTCAGGAGTAGCACCTTTGACCCTTCAGTGGTAAGGGTGGGGGGTTGGGGGGTGACCAAATTCAACAATGGTGGTTGGGATATCAAATAACAGAACAGTTAATGGGCGTAAGGGGGAGCTGCTGAAAGTGTTAATGTGTGCAGGTGGGTGGGCACTCTGGATTTTGGGGGTTCCTTTTCCTCATACCTTGTACTACTGTGTAAGTTTAACCTTTTAGCGTGTTGCTATAACTGCAGTCGATTAGCAATTTACACCAGGAGATTGAGTTGTTACGAAAATTAAGCATCTTCGTGTGAAATTTCAAACTGCAGGACCCCCCTGGGCGGGCTCGGAATTCCTCCGAGGGGGTCAAAGGTGGCTGGAGAAAGCCACCGGATTGATGGGGTTGTGTGGATTGGGAAAAATTCAAATTCCTCGATTTTTGCAATTTTGCATAAAAAATTTTGCATCAGTCACATGATGCTTAAGTTGGTTGCTGTTATCAACTTAAATTTCCTAAGAAAAGCTACTGGATTGATGGGATCTTTTCAGTAATGAAAAATTCCAAGTTCTTAATTCAAATCCCTTGTCAAATTCATGTTTTGTGCAGTGTACACGTATATATTTACATCGAAATGTATACATGTACTACCCAAGTATGACGTATGAGGTCAACATTAAACCACCTTATTTACTTGTAACCACCTATAAGAACCACCCCAGAAATTCAACTTTCAACTTCTTCCCTGACGTTTCCAGGTTTCAAAGAAAATTTCCCTGAAAAATCCAACATACGACTTACATATGTCCATGTAAAAAATGCTACTAGTATACTGTATTGTTCATCGTTCACTATAAACATGAGGTGAACAAAAAATGTAATAAGGAACCGGCAATAGAGCACACATCTCAATGAAAAACTTGAAACTTAGATTAGTTTTTCCAAATTTACAATTTCATTCTTGATCTCTTCAACAAAATTGCTCGCTTCAATTGATAGCTTGAGTTTCTTGACCTCTGTATCAAAAGACTTGTGAAATTTCCCTTACTTTTCCCTGATTTCTTCAGGTCTTTCCAACTTCCCTGACTTTTCCAGGTTTTTCAGGTCTGGGGGACCCTGTGTATGTTGTTTACGAAACCGATAATTACAATACAAGTAGATATGAAAAATACTGACGGCAGAATCTAATTTCACAATGCAGGTATTTGTTATGCCATACCACAATCATATCCTTATCATTTGTAGCCATCGAAAAGTTGCAGAAGATACACGAAAGACACCCGCCCATTGTCAAGTGGAACGTCAACCGTGACCTTTGACCAGTATCTTAGAAATAAGGCGATTATACCTGTCAAAGTGATAACCAATCGGCGAGCCCCCCATTACAGGTTGACAGCAACGCCCCCTGCTCGGCCATTTTCAGCAAACGATTATTTCACTCATTTTAATGGCTCTGCAACTGTCTTCCCATCCAAAACAAGTTAATTGCACGCCAGTATTTTAGTGGACAGTAACGAGAAATATTAGAGACAAAGCTCGGAAAAATTCAAACAAAGCCATGAATAATAACATGCCAGAGCATTGTCCTTATTTACAGGGTGTCAAGCAGTCCTTCCCTCATTACAACTATTAAAAACTGAACACATTATCAAAAATTAACGATGGACAAAATTTTTGAAACATGTGGAAGAACTAATACGTTTTAAAAATTAATTTTATTTTAAAATAATTTTAACAATATACAAATAAAATTAAGTTAAAATAAAACTGAAAGGACCAAATAGAGGAAAAAGTAGAATAACATATATAACAAACAGTCTAAACTTAGCATTTAAGACTTTTATTTCTTATTTAAAAACTAAAAGTATTAAATTTAATTAAATAATATAATAAATAAAAAATAACGATTTAAATTCAGCGTTTCCAGGCATATCACATTAAATCTCCAGGAATCTATTTGCAAATGTGAAGAATTTCAACTGGGATGTTCCCTGCAAGGTGGCACCCCTGCCTTAAGACTTTTAAAAGAGTTCAACTATTCATTAAAAAGCTGTTGGTTAATTAGTTAAAATTTCTCAAAGTTCGTTGCCTTCTACTTCCTCTCCGCCAAATAATACATTACAAATGCCATTGATTGCGGCCAATTTTCGTACATTAATTAACCCTCCCCTCACCCCTCAACCCCAACAAATTTCTCCAACACCTTCACCACACCATCGGTGACTGCTTGCACCAAACCCGGTCAAATTTAATCAGTCGTTAACCTTACTGAGGCAGTAAATTTAACTGAATTTGGTGCAACATGCATCGTTTGTCCCAAGGTGAGGTTAACGGTTTATTAAATTTAACTGAGTTTGGTGCAACACGCATTGTTAATCAGTCGATAACCTAGCTGCATGTTGCACCAAACTCACATACATTGTAGGCACTAACGATGTATGTTGCACAAACTCAGATTTAATCAACCACTAACGATGCATGTTGCACAAAACTCAGGATTTATTCAAGCCATTAACCCTAGACACTAACGATACTTTGCATGATGAGCAGTTTGCATGTTAAATTAAGATTCATGGTTTATGAGGTATAAGCTTTTATCCTTTAAATCTTCCTTAAACGCCTGGTCCACCAATAAATGGCGGCCGAAAGTATGTTATTATGCCCCGAATATAAAACCGCATTAATTGCTCTTAAGATTTACGACTGGGCAGGGACCGGATGCAGATGCATTATGGGCGTCAAATCCTGAGTGCTGCTCAGTAGTTTTATTTCCCTTTTAGGCTGGAATGTGTCAGCCTCCGCACTTGTGGCCGCCATCTTCAAAATGGCGCCCTGGCGGATGAAAAGTTCAAAATGAATTATTTCGGATTTCACAACTGGATTTCGTTGAGGATTTCTTCTAAAATCTGGTCTTTTTAACTTTCCCATTAAAAAAAAATTCATTTCTGTGAAGAGTGGATGACTTTATGCTCACCCTGTAATTAACAGATAGGGAACGTTCAAGTATTACGTCATCACATAACAGTTAGTGTTAGATAGCATCCCTCCCCCCTTAATGGCAGCATTCGATGACATTTTCAAACAAAATCCTCAAACAAAATTAAAAAGACTAATTAATTGTTAGTAAAATGATGGAACATGATGATCACACAGGCGCCACCTGGCGGTTGCCTAAAAAAAAGGCCGGAAGGTCAAAGGCGGATGTTCGACTCGATCACGATTAGTGTAATGTTATTTGGGGGATGTAATGGAGACGGGAAGGAGGACCCCCTGGTAAGGGACCCCTGACTGGGATCCCTCGATGGGCTTGGTCCTGTCCATCACTTAGGACGCACGGGTAACGAACCCGCGCCCCTCCTTTGCATTATATTCAAATTTAATATAGAAACAACCACATTCATATGCGTGTTTTGAACAACTTGCGTTTTCCACCGAGTAAATAACACCAATGTGCATTCCAAGTTGGTTGGTTTGAAAGCAAAACTAAAAAACAATAGCGAATTTTCCATTTTTCTTATTTTATGTTAGCAAATGCTGTATGACCATTATAACCATTTGTCAAAACGAAATTTTTCTTTAAATACAGTATATGACCATTTTTAATGTAGGATACATGTCCTAAATTAGTGCAGAAGAACATTTGGTGAAGAAATAACTTCTAATTTTGCTTCCAAAACTTGCTAAATCTGAGATAACTTATACTTTTGTTTCTAAAACTTCCTAAATGTGACGTACCTTTTCTGTTTTGTCTCCAAAACTGGTCAAACCTGAGATGCCTTTTCTACTTTTGTGTCAAAGACTTGCAAAATTTGAGTTCACTTTTCTATTGTTTCCAGAGCTTCGTAAATTTCAGATAACTTATCTATTTTTAATTGTAAAACTTGCTAGATTTGAGAAACCTTTTCCACTTTTGTTACAAAGCTTGGTAAATTCGAGTTACATTTTCAATTTTATTTTTAAAAACTGCTAAATTTGAATTGGCTTTTCTACTTTGTTTCCAAAATCTGCTAAGTTTTTGATAACTTCACCACCACCAAGAAAGTTGAATAAAAGTTATTCAACCTCATGAAGTATTTGGGGATTTCCCAAACCAAGCTGCATCAAAATAACCCGCTGAGAAAAACGAAGTATTTAAATCTCTCCATCTCTAGCTGGCATCTCAAAATTAGAGATGTTTATCTCACTGCATTTAAAATTTAAAAAAAAAAATTAAAAAAACGTGGCGCATTAATGCGCATGATCGTGCATATGTTTATTCGCCCCCTTAAAACAGATCCGTGACTCGATTAGCTCCAATTAACACTAATTACCCGAACATGAGTTTAATTAGGCTGACAAGTTTTTTTTTTAGCAAAATTTACGTTTCCATTGTCGAATCGTTGAGCCAAAGTGCATATTAGATTTGGAGATTAGGCCAAATTCCATTACAACTAGAGCTGATCGATGATGTGAAATATGTTACCAAACTTATTAATGCAAATCAGCCAAAATAAAAATAAAACGCAATGAAAAGATGGCCGTGCGACTTTTGGCACACCGTGTAATACAGGGTGATCACGAAGTCCATCCCTCATTAAAAGTGATTTGTTTAAAAATTGGTAAGAGTTACGAGCACTAAATTTTGGAAGAAGGCAGATGCACTCCATAAGTTTCTATTTCACGTGTTTGGTTCACTGGGCGTGCCAGCAGGCGGCGCTGCAGTCACTTGAATCGAAAATGGCGTCCATGCAGGTTACAATTTCTTATGATGTACTGTACAGTTTGTACATGTTTGTACATGCTTTCCACCAAGACTAGAAGTTGTTCTACCTTAATCCAAAAATGTATTGCAACTTTTAACAGCCTTTCTTAAATTAATTTCTCTAACAGGGAATTTGATCACCCTGTACAGCTTTAACAGCGTTTTTTTGTAATTTTGATGTTGATCAAAACAACTTTCCAGACGTAAAATAAAATACTATAACTTATTCTACCTTAATCCAAAACTTTTTTGCAACTTTTAACAGTTTTTCTTAAATTATTCTTTCTAACTGGAACTTTTGCTCACCCTGTATTATTTAAATAACGTTTTTGTACAAAATAATTTCCCAGTCATATGATTTTTCTCACATTTCAACATTAAAATGTTTATCCTAGGCAGTTGTTTTTTGACCCCCCTTCCCTCACCTCCCACCCCCCACCTCCTCATCTCAATATTTTTGGCTGTTTTATGTTAAAGCGTTTTTACCCTCCTTAGCCTAAGGTCAGCCTAAACTCGTGTTCTGAGTAACTAACTAGTGTTTCTAATTCAGCCACGTACCCCTCCCTCCCTCCCTCCCCTTCCTTATTACCTGGCCCTGAAACAATAGTTTGTACCCCTCACCCATTGGAATGACCCAGAGGGGGCTGGTCCAAAAATTCCGTCATTTTTTTTTATTTTTTTTTTTGCTGGACAGACAGCCCCCGTGCATATACTGTATGTTTTGTTATTTATTCCCAGTTCTCTCTTTCTCCCTGTAATTATTTTCGAGACATAAAAATTCCCGAAAAATTCGGCGCTCGTGGCCCGGGGGTGACACACGCCACGCTAAACCTTTGGCCGCCATTTTCTTTTTTAAAACGAGTTGGAAAAATGTTTATAAATAACAGTATTTTGGTCATTTCTTCGTAAAAGTGAGAAGAAGTTCAGGAATCTTCGTGGTCGGTTCAAGACGGTGGTGTGGGAGGAGGGGACCATTGTCAATTTATCATGATGCTAATCAAACATGGTGTTAGATTACCAAATTTGTATAAATTTGAAGAATTGTTAAGTTGAAAAAAGTTGGTTATTTGAATACATTTGAAGAAATATTAACTGGCATTATTTATTAATTTTAAGACGTTTAAAGACTGATTAATTCGAGAAATTCATTCATTTTAAGGCCTTTGAAGATTTATTTGATAAATCTATTAATTTTTAGACATTTGAGGAATTATTAATTAGACAAATTTAAACAATTATTGCAATAAGTTTAAATCGAAACATGAACTAACTATAAATTAAAAATTTGAAAATTCAAAAATGGAGCAAACTTAAAGAATTATTAATTTGAAGAAATGTTAGGAAAACTTCAGTCAGATCAAGAATGTTGTGTCGGGGGTGGGGACAGAATTGGCCATCATGTTCGAAATTAAGCTAATCAAAAACCATGTTTACTTATGTTCACAATTTCACGATGTCACTATGCACGTCACTTTATGCACGACCCTCGCCTATGCATTTTTAAACTATTTTTTTTTTCGCAAAATTAACAATCATATTTCCTTTTTTTCATATTCTCAAACCCGTGACCGTGACCACAACGTTTCAATTTCGTTCGCAAATGGCGTCACGCTCGAACGCCATTGTTATGCAAATGCGAGAAGAAATTATGAACATAATAAAAAATGAAAATTCAGCGATTTTCAAAGATGGCGATAATAGATCATAATTACTCGCATCGCATCTTTGTTTAGAAGAAAAGACGATGTACGGAAAATGCAAAAAAAAAATTTTTAAAAAAAAGATTTTGAATGCAAAAGTGAATAAGTGAAAAGGAAGTTAATTTGGGCGAAGGTATTTCTTCGAAACTTACTTAAGACAGCTACAGCTGTAGGCCGACCGCAATGAAATATTAAGAAATTAAAAAAAAAAGCAGAGGGTTGAGCTGGGGATCGAAACCGCAGCCTTTGTGGTTTGGATGAGCGTATTATGCGCCTCAGCTGGGCACCTTCTTGGAATGGAAATTTCAAAATGGCCGACATTTTTACTGTTTTTGCGGTGGTTCGAGCGCCAAGAATGTTATGCAAAGCGAGCAAAGTTTCACGAATTCGCCGCATGGGTGTAGTTTTGGGGAGTTTGACAGGTGGGCAGGTTGAATATTTGGGAAACTTCTTTGTGTGCACTTTATTTTCTTTCCTCAAAATGTTCTAAAAATCTGGTTATTACATACACTGCACCAGCCTAAAAAAGTGCTAATATGTGAGTAAACTCCATATTGCCAGAAATCCATGTAAATTTTATATTTTAACGAAACTCAAAACCATCCACATAATGCTTTTTAAATGAAACTTATGAGGAAATGTAGATTTACATGAAAGTATGTCATCATTTTATGGAATTCACATGTATTTCCATGTAAATCTACAATTCCTTGTTTCCATAATGCCATAAATGTGATGATTTCTTAAAAATTCTATCAATCAAATCTGATAATTTCTTGTAAATTCCATACACTTGTACCTCCATGTAAATAACATCATGTAATCATCTGATGATATTGCCTTTACTGTATGAATTTAGCCTTTTTTGCATAAACTTAACTTTTCCAAGTCGACCTCAACGTGTAAGGTGAGAAGAAGCTTATAAAATCCATACAGCATTTTCATCAATTCCATAAAATACATACATATTTTTAACATTTAGACAATTCCATGCACATGCCGTTATGGCAATTCGCACGAGAGGGCGCTACCACCATGCACAATTTTCATTCAGGGTTAGCATGGAGTGGTCCAGTGCACAGCTACCATTTCGGTCAGTTAATTTTTTTTTTGTTATTAATTTTTTTTTGGAAGCAGCGGCAACAATGCTTAATTATTTCTACTGTTTTATTTAGGGGCCCACAACAAATTTCGTGCTTGACCCACGGGAACGGAGCAGCAGTAGGGGGGAGTAGATTTTTTAGGGGAGGGGGGTTAACTACTTGTTGCTGTTTGAAACTGAAGCAGTTTACGAGCTCCTAGCAATCACGACTTTGTGTTCATGCGTGCCACCGGTGACCCGCTACCGAATTCAGACTTGAATTTTCTGGAAATTTCAGATACGAAAATTCGAGCAAAAACAAGAGAAAACAAAAAAAATGCCTAAAAAAAGCGTCACGAACGAGCTGGGGGTAAATGGAGCAACGGATCCTGCTCCACTCGATGCACAATTGCTTGTTTTTGGCTATTTAAAGATAGGTTTCGGTTAATTTAGTAAAAAGGTTTTTCTTTGTTTTTATAATGAGGGTGGCTTCAAATTGAAGAAAAGGGTTGCCCCAGAAATTCGATTTTAAACATCCCTGACTTTTCCCTGACTCTTCCAGGTTAAAAAATTCCCTGATTTGCGAAAATATGACATATGTCAATGCAAAAAATGCTATATTTATTGTTCATTGCTTATGAGATTACGCAAATTTAAAAGGAACAAGCAATGGAGCAAAAAATTGTACAAAAACATTCAAATTTAGATTAGTTCATTCACATTTGAAAATGTCATAATTAATATTTTCCACAGAATTGCTCGTTTCAACTGAAAGCTTGAGTTTGTTGACTTCTGTCAATAAATTTGTTGAATTTCCCTGACTTTTACAAAATAAATAAATCATCCCTGATTTTTCCCTGATTTTTCCAGGTTTTCCAGGTCTGGGGATACCCTGTTATTGCAAAAATGATTTTTTTTTTAATTTGAAAGACTTAAAAAACCAATTTTTGTAAAAAGGTAGACGAAAGGGGGAGGGATGGGATCTAACAGTAACTATTATGTGATGACGTAATACTTGAACGTTCCGTATCTATTAATTACAGGATAAGCATAAAATCATCCACACTTCACAAAAATGAATTTCTTTTAAACATAAAAGTTAAAAAGACCAGATTCTTCAGAAATTGAGCTTAATGCTGATTGGCGATTTAGTCACGTGATACCAACGGCCATCTTGAGGGTTTTCCTACGCCAGCGCCGCCTGCTGGCCCTCAGTGAACCAATCGAGTTAATAAACTAGATTTCTACTAAATATTTTTCTTAGACATGCATATGTTACATGTACTCTAACAGCTTTTTTTCAAATAATTTTTGCTATGAACATTCCTGAACTTTATGAACTTTATGAACTATTGCAGACAATCGTAAACTGCTCAAGATGTGTATCGAATAAATACGGAAGTTTCCCAAGCCGAATAATTAGCTCGAATTAAGTCAGTAGGCCTAACACGATAAGATGCTAGATCGTTTAATCGTGCATGCCATTTCCATACAAAAATTTCGCTTCATGCGATAAACTAGCAGCGTATTTATTATACAACAACAATCAAAATGCAAAAAAAAATGAGAAATTCAATATTATTTGGGTCACTTTATGTACGAAGGTGTATTATTACGCGAAGTCTTTGAAAAGCCTTAGTCACGAAGTTAATTCAATCCGAATGAAATTGAGATCGGTTGCACCAAGCTCCGGTTAAGTTAACGCCTCGTTATGCCCACCATGTGGTGGAGCACGCAGTTCTAACCAGCGATTAAATTATTCAAAAATGCGATCATGATACAGTTTTTCCCACAATTCAACTTCTGCTCAATTACAGCGCCCTACATTTCTCAAAAAACATAAAAAATGTTTCGATATAACGCAATTTGTTTGTTGTTTTTTATGCTAATTTCATCACGAATTTGGCGTGATGAATGTTGCAAAAAAAAAAAAACGGATTTCTAAATCATAACAGATATCCAGCTATTGTGCGCACGACAAAGTGCGGATATAAGTCGTTATTTATTACGTAAACATTTTTTCGATAAATATTTATTTAAAAAAAATCAAGCGTTGCTGCGAAAACGGGCATATTTTTCAATAAACGGCGCCATAAAAGCGGTTTAAATTACATTTCTGGGGGCCATTGCG
This sequence comes from Cylindroiulus punctatus, assembly GCA_034695085.1. NCBI lineage: Eukaryota > Metazoa > Arthropoda > Diplopoda > Julida > Julidae > Cylindroiulus > Cylindroiulus punctatus. The sequence goes on from JAQFYZ010002296.1 coordinate 14,618, forward strand.
AATGGATTATATGTATTACTGAAATTTTAATTGGATTTTTAAAAACTGTGACGAATGAATATTATAATGTTTGTAAAACATATTTATTTATGGGCGGGCGGCGCGGCTCGTTTGTTACACGCATTTGGACAAGTTTTTATAATTTTTTTTTTCTAAAATGAAATGATAAATTCGGCAATTCACGAAATGAAATCCTGGCTGAATTCGATATGTAGGTCCTTCGTATAAATTATTTCAACGTAGGTTTAGCCGAATTTTATATAGGAAATGAATGATTTTGACTAGTGACTGGTGATTTTATGAAATTGCACGAGATTTTTTCAATAAAATTACAATTTTTTGTTTTAATAAAATATATTTTGTTCTACAAAGTGTAGCGAATTCGATGAATTCATAAAAAAATTCATGGCATTTTCTGGAATTGGGATTTTTTTGGTTTCCTGAAACTGAGCAAATTGAAGATGTTTCAGTTATGAAACGTCAAGTTATTAGAAATTTCATAAGAAATCAGGAATAATATGTAAGCAACATTCACGAAATTTGTTCAATTACAGAAAGCAAGAACAATCTAATTTCAGAAAATGCCATTTCTTAGTCAAAACGTTATGATCAGAGAGAACAAAACATAGGCACATTTCACACACATTCATGAAATTTTCGCAATTGAAATTTCAGTGAAAAAATCCGAATTTCAGGTAATGTCTTTTATGAGTCGGAATTAATAAGTCAAAATATTTCTATTCGCAAAATTCACGATGCTTCAGTGATTTTACAGTAATGAAAACAAAAACCTCAACACATTTCCCCCGTATAGTAGTTCACCCCGTAGAGTAGTGAAATTTCAGTACAAAAATTGCTAATTTCAGAAAAGGTAATTTAGTCAACATGTCTTTACGAATCCATTGACTTGACCAAACTTCTGAGCAATTTCGTACAAGTCGAAAAGTGCTAAATTAAAAGTAATATTTCAGAAACATGTCTGCTTCCCGAAATTTGTTCACTGTCAGTAACAAAAAATGCCAATTTATAGGCAGTCATTTATGAATTCCTCGAATTCGTAAATTTCAGGTTACTTCAGGGATATCGCAGTAATGAAACCAACAAACTCACACAAATTTCCCAGTACCCCAAACTAAGTTTTTCTAATTTGCCAAACCCAAACTGAAGCAAACAAGTGGTCATCGCTGAGGTTGGTCCCAAATCAAGATGGCCGCCCCAGTCCCATTACTCAAGGAGCCCCTAAAGAAAGGCGGTTTTTTCTTAGACTGTTGTCGCTGGCTTAGGCTTAGGGGCAGGTGAGGGGGAAGGGGCCGAGGGGGAGCAGAAGAAAAGCCCTTTTGTGCAGAAATCGATAAACAGCTCGGCTCCAATCAGGCTTCGATTCATCCCAACCAACAGGTCTCCCCCTCCGACCCAAATCTTTTGTGCTTTTTCATAAAAGACCAAATAAAAGGTGGAAAACAGGCCGAAAACGGTTCACCAGATGACCGCTTGGGGGCGCTGCCCTTAACGAGAGAAAACTTTTTATGAAAAAGTTTGCTCAATTTCCAAATATTATAGACCCTATCTACGTGCACATGGACTAGCTGTCCTTAGTGATACAAATTCAATGTGAATTTTACAAAAAATAAATCAATAAAAACATGAATAAAACAAAATGTTGCTGAAACTGTGCATGTAAATACACATAGTCCTAGAATGCACTTTTTAATGTGGAAATCTGGGTTAGCAGGTACGTTTTTATTTATAACGTGCTTTCGTATAGGGCAAAAAATTACTTTTTGCAAAAAAGCAAAAAAATGTGGGGTCAAATAACCCCTCATAAAAAACCGAAAATTATGTTGCTTCAGTTCGTCCAGCGTTGGGAGATTTCGCAAAACTTAATAATTCAGTACAGGGTGATCAAAGTTTTCCATCATAATGAAAAGTTAATATTTTTGATTAAAAATACATGGAATCAAATTTGAGTTTTACCTTCTCCGAAATGTGTCCCTAGTAACACAAGTTTTTTAATTACTTTCTTGGAGATTTCACTTGGAATTTATTGGGATTAAATTTAAATGGGACATTAAGCAGAGCATAAGTAATACAGGGTGATCATAGTCGTGTCTTTTTTAAAATAATTAAAACAACATGAAATAAAATTTTGGGAGTTCATGCTTTTTAATTTTGATTCCCACATAACACAACAGTTTTTATTCATTCTTTTGGAGATATTATTGGGATTAAATTCAATAAGGAGATTAGGCGAAGCTTAATTATACAATACAGGGTGCCAACCCTCATAACATTTTTTTAAAATAAACTCATGAAATAAAACTTGGGGAGTATTAGCCTTTTTCCCAAATTTGTCCCTCATAGCACAACAGTTTTCATTAAAATTTTTTGAGATTTCATTGGGATTAAATTTACTTTTTGATTTCAGTTGAATACAGGGTGATCATAAATCCCCGCCCTCTTTAAAATGATTAATTAATAAACACACGAAATAGTTTTGGGAGTTTCATCTATTTCTCCAAAATTAGTTCCTCATTAAAATTAATTTGTGTAATGACGGTAGGGCCTGATGACCCTTTGCCAAAATCCCAACCAGGATGAGGTAGGTCAGACCATAGCGTCAGACTAACCATGCAGCAGCCATATTGGTGCTGCCAGATGTGGCAGGGAGCTGAAAGCGAGCATTTTGATTGGCTAGTCCATTCGTTTGACCACACAATGGATCCCGGTACGAAAATTAGTTTTGGGGCTTGAATTCCATCCGGTTCCCAGCGCCCGCCACCCCCACCACCATTGGAAACACAACAAAGAGTTCAATGAAATGGACGAAAAAACGCTCGCCAGAGGGGGCGACCAAAAGCAGGCAGTTAAAGAAAAAGCAGCCAACGATGAGAGATTTTAAATTGAGATATTTGTCGGCATGGGAACAGCCCCAACACCCCCATTCTTCATTAAATGCCTGCATAATTGGAATTCGATATGGCGGACGATAAAGCTACGGCGCTCCTACTGAACTACAGCCGCATCATTTTTTACTTTTTTCTTTTATAAGATAAAGTTCCCCATATACTTCGCAGCGAAGTCTCGGGTGTGGGTGCTCATCCCCCAATACTAGCCGGGAAGC
>JAQFYZ010002297.1:0-17731 GCA_034695085.1 Cylindroiulus punctatus
GCGATATTACCGAACAAGGTATTTTGAATGGAGTGCAGGGGTGTCCCCAAAGTCACATAGCTTTTTCAAACGGCCTACGATGGCCCTTATGCTAACTGTCCACTTGTAATTTTTGTCCAATTTTGGAGTTAATTTTTTCTAAGTTTTCTCTTGAGGCAAAACATTATAGAAAATTTTAAGAAATTACGAGTAGAGCTCTATACTTTAGACCAATTATATCGCAGCATTAGAAAACTGAAAATAATTAGGGCTTAGCTACAGCCAGTGTTGCCAGATACTGCACGAATTTACTGGGAATTTTCCAGCGGCGCTTTTGCCAGCAGACATCTTTTCATGCACTTTCTTCCACCTTGGTGGCGTTGATCATACTTTAGAAAATCCAGAGATTGACATGTGGAAAATTGCCGGAGAATTAAGAAAGCCAACTTAAGACCAACTGTCCAACTTAAGACGTGGACAGGAAGAATTTGCACCCATGAAATCAATCAAAAACGTCCATATGAACATATAGCGTAGATGGATCATAAAGTCCTTCCGTCATTGCAAAAATTAAAAATTACAACAATAACCACATTACAAAAAAAGTTAAAAGAAATAAAGTAGTTTTTTTTTGCCTACATACAGTGTACTTGTAGGAAAACACTCAATATGGCTGCTGGCAAGCTGAAAGCCAAATCCCGAATTTAATTTAAAATGTCCGAAGATAATACGGTTAATTCAGAGCGATATTCCACGATTTGGAAATTTCAGTATTGAATTTAATTGTTTTCTTTTGCAATAAATTAGCTGTGCGAGGTCGAAAGTGTGCCACAGCGATGCACAGGGCATATGAAGCAATTTTGGCCTCAATTGAAATTTTATTTTGTTCATAACTGAACACTTGTGCAGATAAATTAATCCCATGAAGCCCTGCTAACGATATTCGCGCACGATTCACTGATAATAATTTATTTTGACGTGACATTAATGTTTTGGGTAGTACAGCTGATACTTCATGTAAAGCATCCATGCTTAGCTGTTGAGCATTTTGCTGAAAAAGTACTCAATTTCTCGTACAAATAAATCATTAACCGGTGATTGTATGTGAATCCCGCTTGCAGGTCATCATTAATCTGCACAACTTCTGATTTGGGACAAAGGGATATTTCTGTTAGGATCAAAAGTCTCTTCTGTAGGAGCGAACCTATTCTTAGTGGTAATGCAATTGAAACAGAATTTAGAACCACACTTATCCATTATGCTTATGTCTTCTATGTCCACTCCAATATGATCCCATGTATACAGTTGTACAGTATACAGGGTTTCCCCCAGACCTGGAAAAATCAGGGAAAAGTCAGGGATGATCATTGATTAATTTTATAAAAGTCAGGAAAATTTAACAAATTTTTTGACACAGAAGTCAAGTTATCAATTGAAGCAAGCAATTCTATGGAAGAGATCAATAGTGAAATTTTGAAATTTGAACAAACTAATCTAAATTTAAAAGGTTTTTTTTATTAAAATATGTGTTCTATTACTGGTTCATTTTGAAATTTTTGTTAATCTCATGTTTATAAACAATTAACTATAATTAAGTATATAGCATTTTTTAAAATTGACAAATGTCATATTTTCGCATTCTTAATGGCCAGGGACATTCTTTTAAAACCTGGAAAAGTCAGGGAAAATCAGGGAAGTCAAAAATTGACTTCCAGGTGAACCCTGGTACATGTACGAGTATATAGTGATGCTTTACCTTGGAATACACATGCATACGTGTTCATGGGGACAGAATTTTGATGTTTATTACCTTCAGTGACCCCAGGCGTAATCAAGTTGCCATTTAAGCTTAAAGACAACCTGCATGATTTCGAACATTTGTAACTTTGGAACATTTTATCGTGCATCTAACGTTGTTTTTACATATAAGCTACTGTATTTGAGCTTTCAGTTAGGAGAATCACTTCATCCCTTAGTTTGATATATTGTATGAAAAAACTAGTTCCTCGCCACTACTATGTGAACAGTACAGCGAAACACACGATTGCAGACTAGCCCATTATAAGGCACCATTATGCGAAAGATTAAACACGTTTTTGCTCTGAAAATTGATAAGCATGGCATGTACGAAACATATTCTTTAGTAATTCACGAGCGGGTTAAGCAAAAAGCCTTCTGTTTGGCTGCCTACCCAATTTAATAAGCAGATGCCATTTTATCAGCGGAGACATTTCGGGGCCTCACATAATAAGTAGAACTGAGTTATAAATATGATTATAACGCATCAATTTAGCTCTCTGAAATGAACTCATAAAACATCCCATTTGACCCCAGTGTCCATTTCACACAATGCCTGCTTTTTATGGCGCCATCTATTATTCCTGGCAAGATGGCCGTCGCCATTCCAGTCCATTGAGTGACATGCACTTGATGTATCCATCCGAATTGGAATTTGAAATTGGGTTGCTCTCATCTGACATTTTAAGACCACATTCTTTGAATTCCCGCAGTTAGGTGTTCTCCTTAATCCTTACTCTCCCCTTTTTACTCCTCACTGTCATATTCTTGTCATCTTCTGAACAATTGCTTTTGAAAAAAAAGGGCTTTTGAGTTGTTTTGAGGAGCAGAAATGCAAAACGCAAGCAAATCCGAGAAGAGAATGTATGTACATTATACATAACAGCGTTCATAATCGCGGATTAAGTCTTATAGAAATTTAAAATGATATTACAAACGCGTTTCATATCACAATCTAAAACTCAGTAGGTATTATGCTGATTTGATACTGGAAATTACCTTATGCACATAATAATAATTTTGCAAGTTGACGTACAACATACAAGTACGTATACATGCACGGTGTAAAATGTACTTGATGAATCTCTGAGGGATAGCTGTGTAATGGTTGTGGTTTCCATGTCTCATAAAAACACATGAGGAGTTGAAGAGTAAAGTTGAAGGAGGTGAATTTAGGTATTATTGGCGATCGGCTTATGTGTTTGTGCAATTCAATTAATTACCCCTCAAATAAACACTATATTCACATTTGTCCTTATCCTCAACTTTTCAATACTCACAATTTATCAGGTTATATGAAATTGCACCTTATTATTATACACGCATGTTAAGGGACTCTTATCTTGATCACATATAGCAATAGAATGTCTTCAGTAATTATAGTTCCATTAATTTTAAACAAACAAAATATACAATAAACATGATGATTTTTACACTTTAAACATGAAAAAGTCTCAAAACGTTCATGGAACTACATGTTCAAATTGACATACATGTACTGTATGTGATGAGTAAAGCTATTCACATATTTGTGAAGCAGATAGCAGAACATAGAAAAACAAATAGAATCAACATTCAGAAGCTTCAAAAAAATACAAAATGGCAGTTTACATAGATGGATTAGACCCTTAGGAACTAACAACAAGCAATTTTTGAATGATCAATACAAACATTATTTTTCCATATAGTACATTGCATCTGAATTTTGTCTTTCTATCTTTGATCAAAGATAACGCATTCCTTATTTTCTGTGGTGATGTAATGTGCACGGCGTTACCAAATTTTATACCAGAATTCCGCATTTCTTCAAAATTAGCTTCTTCAGTAACTTTTGCTTTCATTTCCATATCAATAAACAAAACAAATGACGACTTTATAGATTGGTATGCTGTATTCTTGGAACCAAGGTATTCATTGAATTCTCATACTGACATGGAACCACTCAAGTTGGAAAGCATGTTTGTATAATTTTCAATCATTTTAGGTGACTATATTGCACGAAGATATTGTACATAATTGGTATTATCCGATGTGCCATCTACATCGTCAGGTTGTTATTCTAGTCACTTTTACTTCCTGAATATGCATATTCACAAGCATCATCAGCAAGGTTTTCATATGATCGAATGTCCCTGTTTGCCTCATCATGTAATTTGTTTTTTAATTTTGGAAAGGCTTTGGTAAAAACTTTTGACATCCATTATGTACCAAATATGATATTCTTTGAACTGACAAAGAAATAGTTACATATTACTATTAAAAAAAGTTGTTTTTTTTTTAAAAAAAACATTACATCTGTACCAACCTGGAGGTTCCGAGAGCCTAAGTCTATGTCCTCAGACACTGCATTTTGAATTTTTGACTGAGCTACTTGACCTACTTGTTGTAAATAGCCATTTAAAGAATTTTTAATCCTAAACACCGAAATAAGATCATCTTCTGCGGTTGAACCTCAGGGTTAAAGACAACCATGTAATTTTAACAAATTAAATATTTGAACTATTTTGTCTCTGTCAAATACAGAACTTGCAGAGATACTGTATTTTAACAATACATATTTTTATTGTGCTATGTATATGCCACTTCAGACCTCGTAAATTGTCAACAAGCGTAAAAAGCGTTTTTTCGTAAAATAAATTGACACTCTTCCCATTACCTATGTTGATCATTCACCTTTTGTGATTCACTGACCCTCGTGACCTCATGAATATCCATCGTCCCAACAGCTCTCCACGTGTTTACAAGCTGGAGTTAACCAACAAAATCGATTACGACCAACAGCAGATGGAGAGTGTCACACATGCAATTTTCAACTGTGTTTTATCTGAGTTAGGGCTTTGTACGAGCGTCCTGCGCACGATGACTCTCGAAATAAATAACGGAGATTAAACGTAAAGTGCTCTTTCAGACCTTAATTTACATGATTATTGCACGGCTTTTGTAGACGATAAGCCGAGCGATGCTTGACAGTTGTTCAAATTAAACGCTATCGATCTTTTCACCTTTCATCCAGATACCTGAACATGTTTGTACTGAAAAGGCTGGCACACTGTACAGTTATTGTTTTGTTATTGTTTCCCCTATCACATGCGGACTTTTTATTTTGAAGTCCTTTTATCCTATTTTGCCTTCACCATGGACAATGCATAACCGTTAGAAGGCGTCATTGGCATATAATTTACTTCACTTTTTAACTGCCACCACTCCAATAAGGTGGCAGCTGTTGCAAAACAAAAATTGTGCTCGCAGGCACCTTTTTGCAAAGAATAGTTACAGCTTAGTTCTAAATGCACTAGTTGGCCGGTTGCACCAAAGTTTGGCAGTGTTTATACATGTAATTAATGGCGTCTGTCAACTTTAATCCATGACTTACAACTTTAACAACTGGGATGACAAGTCTTAATGGTAAACACAGCCATTTTATGCTGCATCTTCGCATTTGAAACCTTTGATCCAATCGTAGATGACGTGCAAGCACGTGCTATTTTTATTAATAATTGATGTATTTTCTGTTCCAGAAAATGGGAAAATCTGTTTAAAATGATAAATCACTACCATAGTAACATCAAGCGAGCGTGAAAGATAAAATGACTACCTTGTAGGTGTTTTGATGCAACTCCATAAATGAGCTTGTTTATCGTTTAAGCCTAAATTTCGTCCCCCTCAGCAACATTAAAATTTAAAGTATTGCTATATAACCCTATAAAAACAGTGCACAGAATCTCGATTCCCCTGATATATTTCATCATTCTGGTGAAAACCTTTTTTAAAGAGGTATTTCAATCTCCAGTTACCTCTTAATGCACGTATGAAATCATTCCTTTTTTTGAATTATCAATAATTACAGTATGATCTCCCTACTACTTCACTGATTACGTTTAGAAACGAGCCATGTTTTGGGCAGTTTGATTTGTTCTGCGATGCCTGTAGAACGTACAAATGATACGTCAAAAAACTTAGTATAGAAAGTTTTATTCATGGTCTCATCAATCGATTAGGGACCCGTATCACTATAGTGATAACGTTGGTTAATATATTCCGATGAATTTAGGAGGAAATATTAAACATGAATTTAATTCATCCACATCTGCCTGCATATAACATTGGTTTTCTTTCTACGAATTTATGAGAAATTGATGTTTAATATTTCAATTCATCCACAACTGCATGCATATAACATTGATTTTTCTTTCTACGATAAATGTATTTAAATGCTGAGCAAAAAAGTTTTATACAAGACGTAAAATACGAACGTTTATGTCGATCAAAATGATTATTTCTATATACATAGAAGATGATATCCGATCTATAGAAATGCATCATCGCGGTATACGATGTAAACTATTTTTGCAAACCTCTATACGTTCTAGCTCGAGCAATGAACATATGCAATTGAGTATATAAGAAAAGTTCAATTAGTTTATCACAGCTTTGGAAATTATCAGCTAAAGGTTCAGTAATATATTGTTTTCAGTCGTGCATGTACCTGGTCGGCTGGCTGCGATATACATGTACGTACATTTATTTACCCTACGAAAACATATGCTCTTCATGTGCCTGCTTAAACTTCAAAGTTGAATTAATAAAAAATAACAGCCATATGCCCAGTGTTTTCATTCGTTATCTAAGTAAATCCCCGCGTATAGCGTCATGTGTGCAAAGTAAATATTGGAATAAAGCTTTATTACTTTTATGTTGGAAGATAAACTGATTAATAGAGGGTTATTTTCAATCCAATTGGGGAATATGAGAGATTCGGGTAGTGCTGTCACCAAGCGGCCAGCAAATCAACTAACGTTGGGCTAAGTCAGTATACCAGTATGATGTCGTGTTTGCCTTGCCATCCCTTGTGGGATGAAATTGTGGCTATTAAGTTAAGCCATTATGCAAATGTGACATGCGAATACGTGTATTTTCAAATAACGGCATTCCCTAAATTTTATTTGCCAGAAGATAGTTCCCCTTACTGTGTGTGACTATATTACCCTTTTACCACATAGCATACCTACAATTACATGCTAACTGTGTAGGTTAACTATTAGAAGTGAATAGAAATTTTGAGATATTCTCCATTTTTGCCATGATATTGCCATTCCAGATATTGCTATGTACTAGTACGTACTAAATCTTGTACTAGTATGTAAATGTACATGTTTAAAACATGTAAGCAGATATTTTAACATGTTAATTTCAATAAATTAGCTGCTTTTTCTGAAATCTATAACATTTAAATAAGAACTCTTTCAAAATCGCAATAATTTTCCAAACCAACCTGATAAATTTATTTACTAGCTAAGGATATCGGATAACAATTGATGTACTGCATTTTGAAAGCTGGTTGAACAAAGATGACAGTATCTTCTTCCATTTCTGGAAGGGATGAATTGGGCAAGACGAGCAAGCTTCACATGTTTCCAAGTCAGCTACAATTTGGGTATCATAAACGAAAGCATGTCACAACCCATTATTTCCGTGTGATATACATTGTATTTCAATAAACTAGTTAAAGAGATCAAATCTTCCAATGTGAGAAATTTATATATCAACAACTTGTTATCAACGTGAATAGTATTTATGTTTCCTTTTGCGCGATCTGACTGTTCCTATTTATTCTTAAATTATGACGACAAATACATGTAAATCACGAATTACAAATCACATATACACTTTCGCATACTGAAACATGTCTTTTGTTTGGAGAGCGTCGAAGCTTAATTGCATTTCATTTTAAAAAGATAAAAGGTGTTTAAAAATAACTTGTTCTTATGCACATGTACATTTGACTTGTCAAATGCTTCAATAAGATTCTTACTATTTTTCACACTAGTAACGAATTAAAAATGGCGGATTTTAGCCCCTATTCAAGACCCCTGCGAGATGGAATGCACTTACAGTACAGTAGGTGTCATCAAGCATGAAGCATCCCATGCTAATGCGATGGATTTTGGTTGGCATTTGACCTAATCCATCAAAGGGCACCTTAATTACTACATTATTCTTGAGCCACAATCTTCATTCTTATGTAATCACAGTTTGCACAGGAAAACCGATCAGAATCCAACTTGTAAAAGAGCAGTGGTGGATGCCCATGTTCACGTCATCTGGAGTCGCAGCACTTTACCGTTTATCAGAATGATCAAAGATTGTATTTTCCCAGACTTTTCATGTTAAGTACCACTTAACGCCACTTAAGGACACCCCCGCACCATTCTTCCCTCGCAACAATGACTGGTACCATAATTTAACGAGGCAGCAGTGATAAAGAGCCTGGTAAGGGAGAAAAACACTGAAATTACCATCGAAAATCCCAGTTGCGAGTGGTTTGGTCACACATGCTTGCCACCCTCATTGTTTTACAGTGTAAAGGGGTGATAAACATTAACGTAGAGAATAGAAAGTGGGGGTTAATTCCTGCCGGCTTTTAATAGTCAACACTCTACGGTACAATCCAAGCTTCTGAATTAGCAATCTTGATAATAATTGCCTGTTATCGAACTCCACTTATGTTTTCAACTTGATTCGGTGCCATGTGTTGTGTTCTTGGTCGTAGTCGCAATGTGTGGGATGACCCCCGCCCAGGGTGACCAATTCTGAAAAAAGCCACTGTTTCAACTTAAGCTACATGAGAATGAACAATAAATTACAGCTGATAACGGCCAACCACCAGACTTCAAGGAACACACATGCACTAAAACGGTGACTATAATGTTATCTAAGCACTGTTGGCTTACTGTTTTGCTTTACATTTGTACATGATGCTTACAGCTTACAGTATCAATGGGATTAGGCTTCGGTTCCTCAATCTCGTTGGACAGCTTCTTCACAATTATTTGATTTCTTCAAGATTTCTTCTTTAAGAATTTCTTCATTCTTCTTAATTTTTCTATGAATTTGTATACCTGAAAGCTACCTGATTGTACCAGAAATTAGGGATCAGATAATAATTAATATACATGTACCTTAAAATAATACCTTAAAATATCTCCGAAACAATTTAGGTTTTTTTTTAATAAGTCTCCTAGAGTCGAATTTTTAAATTGTTCATGTGCTGATGTTAGCAGATGCCTTAGTTCTAAACTTTAGGAGTTGAATTTGGATTTCAGCTGGGAACAAACATTATTATTTCTATTTCTGAAACAAGTTGTGAAAATTCTCTAAATTGTTTTAATGTGTGTAATTATTGGGGGTCTGTTATTCTGGGTCTTGTTATTTGTAGTGTAGAGCCGGAGTCATGCCTTATATAGTGTCTGGTTGAGCACTGTACTCAACATTTTGATTACAAATGAAGTAAATATTGATTATTGAAATTACTAATTCCATTCGTGAAAATTACTAAAATAAAAAGGCATGATTTTTAAGTAAAGAACACCTTTAAAACCGGCGAATGAATAAGGAGGAACCTGTATTATCATTTAACACTTAAAGGTACTACACCGGGGTGTGACGAGTAGAAGAATGAGCTCCATTTCAAGTGCATGCATTGATTCATAAGTAGGTGAACGAAATATGCATTGATCAATTTATGTGCATCATCGATTACAACGGTTTGATTCAAATTCAAAATAATTGGAAGACGCCCATGTTTCCGTTTTTTATCAATGCAGATATCAACTCCGTCATAATACTTGTCAAATTTGAAGAAAAAAATCAAAGAGAGGAAGTTTGATATGACTTTGTAAGAAATTGTGCCCGTTAGGTATATTTAAGTGTTCATTCATTACGAGCCACCAACAAGAAAATCACGAAATTAATGACTGGATTACGCACGTGACGGTCGTGACCCTGCCTCAGGGCCCCAAATTCATATCCAATCAAAATTTGCTGATGCGTTTGATGATCTCTGATAACAACCGGTTCGTGTATCCATTTGGCCGCCCCAGGAGAGCAAACGCGCATGTCCAAGCAAGCCTACGTTCCAAATCCGGGTGTGGCCAAACCCTTGCCTTAATTAGATTCAGTCAGAGCACATGACATTGATCCCGTGGCCCTGATCATGCTAATGACCGCTTGCTTTTAAAAAAATTCCGCAGAAGCATACACGTACAGGTGTTTATGCCCTTCATTAAGAAGCCATCCTTCATGATCTTTGTACAAGAACCCTGGAGGCTTCCATATGCAATGACGATACAGGTGTATACAATCGTTAAAATTGCGTTATGATGATGGTGGGCATGACCTAGAAGGGGTACGGCATTGGGGGTCAGGGCAGTTTGGCTATCCGACATAGGACTTAACAATTCCCTGGTACGACGAAATCTCTCTACTTGTACACTGTATACATTGTACATCTTCCAGTGACGAGCATCCTTTGCTAAGTACATGTGATATAATCTGCATAAGCAATTGCATACTTTAAGCACGAACAAATCAGGGGGATAATGACAGTGAAAATAAGTACAGTGAAAATAATTCCAACAATAGACTAGGGAATAAAATTTGTTAGTATTTGTTGCATGGGTTGAAGACCAGGAAAGTGAACTTCAACATCATCCCTATAGCCGGTATAAACTGAAGTTTTAAGCTTTTTTATGCTGCACAATCTGTAACGACTTAGAGATTACTTTAAAAGAATGACATATACTCCCATTAGAGAGACTGCTAACTTAATTGAATGTGAAATGCCACCGAATAAGAATTTGTTTGTAGTGCTTTATAAAAAGATTTTTATTTAGAAAATCCTTGTACACATGTAGATACATACAGCTTTACATGTATGTATACTGAAATAGGGCGTCCAGACGGGATATGTGGTTGTCCAATTCAGTACCAATTGATATACTTAACATTTTCACATAATGAATAACTTGGTTTAAGCACTTACGATTCTGTTAATGTTTTGAGAATGCTTGAACTTCATTTTGCATACCTGGTATTAACTTTGATTTCTGGAAATTTCACACACAAATTTGCATCTGTTTCCTTTTTAAATAATCTAATTTTGTTTATGCAACACAGTAATGAGATGTGTTGAGGATTTAAATCTTAAATCATGCATGGATTTAATTCTTCTTGTCGACGAAGTTCCTAATAAGGTTTCACGCGTCCACCCATATTCAAGGTAATATTATATGTATTCATTTGTTGTTATTGGAACTGTTAGGCAAAACAGAAGAATTATTTGTACTGAACTCGTAGTTCAGTTTTTCCACAGAATGTCTAATCTAACAACAGGTTAATGACTCAAGATCACCTTTAAAAAAATCGTTCATTTGAATTATTCGATACAGATTGAAAACAGTTAAAAATCATGTTGGGTGTAGACATTAAACGTACACATTGATGTAAAACGTGTTTTATAGCATATCACTATCGTCCTGTAAAGTACCCACCATTTTGACATAGGCCTTGGTGTAACCAGGTGTATACTACCTGTAAAACATTGTTTCCAAGAAAATGATATGATTTTAAAATCGTGAAAATATATTATAACAATCTATACAAATCGGTATGCATCTGATGTATACAATGCATTGAAACGTCAATACAATTTATGTCAGCAATTACAATATGTTAACGTTTCTTTAAGAAGTCATGCACGTTCTTAGGACATGGATTTCTGTTTTTGTGTCTTGGGTCTAATATTGTGTGGTCGGCTTGTACCCCTTAAATTCCGACAATAGCTCGCATACCTCACTGATTGTAATGACAGTGTTCTGTGAGCAGATCCCCTCTGATGTGACAAAGAACTTGAAAAATTCCTAAATTAAATGTTCGAAACTAATGAAAACCTGCATTGAATGCAGGCTTTCATTTGCAATGGCAGACTCGTGCATTTAATGGCATAGCGGTTCCGCTCCCCTGAATGTTCGGCATTCGGACGTTCAATAAGAAAAAAATAGCTAAAAAAGTCAGAAGGTGTATCTTGATCATTTGAAGTTGCAAAGCGAGCAGATCCTGCAACTGAAAGGGTGAAATTTCTTCGAAATGGTTTTTGATTAAGAACGCCGAGTTAAAAACAAAACAAGGGGAAGCCATAAAAATCATGAAACATTCGCTTATTTAGTGCTGCTGTCTATTTGATGAGACTACGTAGATAATTGGGGCATAACACTTCAGAATCGCTATAAAAACGAAACACGCAACTGCTGGAATACTGTATTTCTCGTATTTGTTACCTATAGGCTTCTTGGAAAAGATGTATGATAATAACGTCAACATTTACATGTATTCAAGAATTGAATTCTTCAAGTTGAAAGTTGATTTGTTTATATTTAGCGCTGTACAGTATTGACTTTTTTTGGTGTAATTGATGTTAAATTTTAATTAGCAGCCTATAGGTTGCACAATCAGAAATACTGCTTCGGCTATTCTGAATTAGAGCGACATCTCTGATATAGCGTTTAGTTGACCTGACCTTACCTTCTGACCTAACCTAACCAAACCAAACCACGCGATGGGTTCATGGTGGACACTGTGGGTTCAGAGCACACCTACACAGATTCCACCGGCTTCTGTGACAATTAACCCTTGGATCTCCTGCGCTCCATAACCAACACATGTACAGTATATACAGGGTGAACCAGATGTCTGGGCCTAAGTTCCAAATATCTTTGAATCCACTGGTGTTAGGTAAAATGTGCCGAGAATAAATAAATAGAACGTGATGCGAGGATTCCATATACCTTGTGAAATCCCACGCAGCACGTCATTTTCATGGCGCATGTCATTTCAGATTCTAAACCGAAGGAGATAGAGCAAAACGTCAAATTAGAATGTTGCTCAGCGTTGCATATCTAGTGTAATGGCAGTGATTGTCACACTGATTATCACTCCCATTGCAATGAATTCTTTTTTGGTTTCACTGATGTGTGCATCCTTGCATAGCATCCGTGCAAGGCAGGAATGCTGTCACCAAGTCGTCAGTGGTATTCAAGTCATGTCATGTTAGGCTCCTTCATTTAATGATCATTGACAACCAATTACATTCATTGATTGGGAGCAGGTTTGTACCCAAACGCCAAACATCCTTATTGTGTTTCACAATGCAGAAAATGGAATAATAAATGGTATGAATTGCACGTGGCTATAGTAGAAATACGAACTGTGGAACTGAAGGCCCGCCAATCAGAAAGGTGTCGCTTATCGATTAGGGATTCCTGGTTTTTAGTTGTTGAAAGGAAAATGGCTGACGCCTCGAGCTGAAGCGCCTCCAATGTATTTTTTTTTTGTTGAGCTCCTTCCTCTCACCAGTGGCGCTGTATGCGAAATACTGAACTTAGTCAATCGCAAACTGGCGATTGAATTCTATTGGTCGGCCCTTTCAGCCCAGTTCCATCTCTTCGTAGTTCTACTATAGGCAAACAAACATCATGTCACCTCAAATGGAGCATTCCTGCCTTGCACGGAATCCTCGCATCACGTTCTATTTATTTCTTCTCGGTACATTTTACCTAACACCAGTGGTTCCAAAGATATTTGGTAGGCCCAGACATCTGGTTCACCCTGTATAAAACAATCATCAGCTTCGATTAACAAATCGGTAATAAGGAAGAAATAGCTCCCCACTGTTATTTTGAATCACAGGTTTATTTCTGCACTGATTTGTGGGAATTATTTGAAATGATGGAAGCTTTAGTAGAATGTGAAGTATATTCTTCTTTGTAGGATATTTATCTTCTTGTAGGAACTTACAATGGTCGAGCAGTTGCGCATTGAGCATCATAGATGACGCTGAGAGCCTTAAATGCATTGGTGACTGCAGCAGTATAGCAATAGTTTAAAATTCCTGCACCCTCATGTTGCCTTTGTGTGTGATTGAGCAAAGTGATTACTTTAACTACATAGCCCTTGTGGTTTTGCAGTACATCTACAATGTACGTGTATACTGAAAAAGTTATCTTCGTTCAATCTCATTGGAGAGTAAAACCCATTACAGAGTAGTTGGGCTTCGCCTCATGACGCTCCCCTTAGCATGTTACTCGGTCTGAAACCAGATGTTTGCATTGTACGAATTGTTTCTGTTTTAGCGTTGTTCTTTTCGTTTGAATTGCTTGCAACAACGCAGTCAGTCAACAGGAAACCACCGAGATCCTGCAGATTCCAATCGTCGATGTGTACATCGTCTGCTTGTTAGCCGACTGGGTACAACTCCTCTTGTTTTCATTCCTTAGATTGTAGATTAGCTAACAATCTTACCACTGGGGTTTCAATGATAAGAATAGTCAGTGGTTTACAACGCGTGGTATTCAGACGAGTACGAGCGTACCTGTATATCGGTTGAAGGTCAATTTGCTGCATGCCTCGATAATTAGTGCAGTTGATCCAGCACTTTCAAAAATATGCATGGCGACTTTTGACATTTTCAAAACACACGAAATGAAAACTTTTCCTCTGATTACACAAAGTTAAAAAAAACCTGTTCGTTACAAGGAACAAACTTTTGGAAGCAAAATAGAAAGGTAATAGAAAGGCGACGTAAGAACATTACTTAAAAGATCGAGGGTCTCCAATAGGATCTGTTGTGAACAAGACGTAAGGTTCTTGGTATGAATCTTTTGGAAAAGTTGTCATCAAGGAAAAATGTTTTACTGGAGGGAAACTTTGTACGAAACCACCGAGGTACTTCTGCTCATGGAACTGCATGCCCAATCAGTTGCAAATAGTTGGTCTTTCTTTGTGCATGCCATCAGTCGTCGAAATTTTCTTCGAAAGGAAGAGATTTACGAAATTCAATTTAACAATGATGATGGTGCCCACCCTCGTGTGTTGGTTATTGCTGAATAAATTGGTCTGACGGATTACATTCCCCTGCCACACGGTTACCCTGTGGATCTAGATAGAATAATGACTTTTAAGGGATTGTTTATCACACTTTTCAATAGGCAGCAACTTATCCCTTGCCACCATTAACACCAATGTTAAAATCTAATGGCAACCCATAGCTCGTGACACCTTAAATGAAAGCCCGCAAAAAATGCATCTAAGGAATTTTGGTTTAAACAAAATTGAATTCGGCCCAACCAATCACTCACTATGATCAAAAATTTGTCGAAATTCACTTCTGACCTTTTGAAATATCTCACTGGCGATACTGTACATTTACCTGTAGCTCTACTGAGCTACCATAGTTAATCTATTTTGTTGATCATTCGTGTCAATTGGTCAGCTTCAGTGTCCCCACAAAAGGAAATCAGGAGACCAGCTTGCCTGCAATTCAATTGCTCTTCTTCTACCAATCCAATTGTGCAATAGTAATGTTGAAAATGGTGTAAAGAGGTTTAATGGTGGAATTCCATTCACGCTTTCTACCTAAAATTATGGAAAATACATGTAACTGTAAAATAGTGTTTTTGAGCATTTCGAGTGCTTATGTGAACCGAATTCAATTCTGTTTTCACCAAAAATTCCTTATTCTTATATATATACATATACGAGTTTGGTTTAGGTGTCATAAGCTATGGGTTTCCACTTAAAATTTGGATGTTGGGATTAATGACAGTGATGGCTTGCTTTTCCTTGAAAGGATCTTACAGATTGTTCTCCTTGAGAGTGATAAAAATTCCCTCTATTGTTACGGTACCTACTAGACACATTGCATTTACTAAAAAACGTATACCTAAATTTTCTGTAATGCTAGCTGTCCACTTGAAATTTTTATAGTTTTTTTCTTCTTATTTTTCTCTTAAGGCAACAATTAAATTAAAGAAAAGTAGAAGAAAATTACTAGTAGCAGAGCTCCGTTCTACTTTAAACCAATCATATCGCAGCATAAAAAAATTAAGATTAGGCCGGAGCTACGGAGCTTTCAGGGCTTTCCCCTAGTGGCGCTGATCATACTTAAGAAAATGAATTGATCGGAAAATTAGGAAAGCCAAATTAAGACCAAAATTAAACCAAAAAATTACAAGTGGACATGACATACGGGTGTCCATTAAAATTGATTGGCGCTGGAAGGATACAGCGATCATGATAAGTCACACCGGTTGACCCCTACTCGCTCTGCACAGGTGGCGCTGTTTTCCACCACGTGTGTGGCAGCGCCTTGCAGACACGAACTGTCGTCATTTCCAGCCGTGACTGTCGGGCAATTAGCCAGCTATAAATTCCGGGATTTGCAGATGGCAGCGCCAAAGACAGTCATGACTTGCTCTCCATTCAAACCTCCTTAATATGGGAAAGGCGTTCGCTGGGTCACAGCCTTATCGAAAACGAGGTAAGAAAATGTCGACCTGGGCCAGGGTGCACTTCTGCTTCCATCAGTCCACGTGTTCAAAGAGGTAGGCAGCACGTGCCTGCGATGTCAATGGCACCTGCCCTCCCAAAAAAAACTGCACTCTTCAGGAATTTCTGCAGCCACCGTCGCACCCTTGGCATAACTTTCACTTTTTTTTGCTCCTCCTCCTCGCCATGCGAATTCCGCTGATTTATTAAGCGATTTATTTGGCCGCGTACGTTTACCATGTTGCAGATAGGTAACAGATAGCAGCGCAGCTACCTGGGCAGGAGTCGCCCTCCTGCCTCGGTCCCCCCGAAAGAGTACCTGTTTAAGAGGCTGTTGGGCCATCGAAACGCGGTTTTCAAGTTCAGAAATTGGACCAACGAAAAAAAAAATCTACAGCATCATCGGAATAATAATCAGCTCTAACTTACTGCAGAGGCAGCTCTGATCGCTATCAGGCTGAAATGCCCCCTTGATAGAGTGACTGACTGCTCGCTAGCCGGATTCCTAAAGATAAAGGGAAATTGAAAATGACCCCGCAGGTGGAAATTAAGCGCTGCTCCTGCACTTAATACATCAGAGAAAAAACCTAGCCGTCATGTTTAGGCGATTTTCTGGACTTTAAACGACTATTTTTACTGCGTTCTTGTATCAGGTTGCTGGTAAAATGTTCGCTGCCCAATACGGACCCTAAAGAACATATAGACCCAAAACAATAGGGAAATTTCACAAAATCCAAAATGCCTAAATACCATTTATTTAGAAATAGTATCACCATAGAAATAAATTGCAGTCGTTTTCAGCCCTCATATGCGCACAGTTTTCTAGTAACTTGATGTTGAAAAATCACATGAACGGCGGAACTTTGAAATGGTAGTTGGACATGTTGATGACATTGACGTCACGGTTTTGCATCACACGGTAAATGTAATGTTGAATGTAAAGTGGGGGAGTCGATTTTCGCGGCACGTGCAAAGGTCATGTGCCTATGTTATCGCATTTGATGCAAAATCGAGACGTCAACGTATTTTCCGTGTTTCAACAATCGATTTGGACATGAAAACGTTCCTTGGTGCAAAACAAAAAATTTACACATACAGTAATCCTGGATTCCGACAACCATTACAGGAATGGTTGGGATGGTTATCCAAAAAATTGGCCCGACCGACTCCATTCCTATACTTAAACTACCCCTATCTACAAATACATAATCCAGCCTAAGGCAAGAGTTCGCTTCATGTTGTTAATTAGTCTAATCCACGGTCTACAAATATTGTTTTTAGCACTGCAGTATAGGCTACACACCATTAGTCGGAAAAGTGCCCCTTCCTCAAAATTTACACAGAAGTACAAACATTGCAAAGTGATATTGTCAATGTACATTGTAGATAGCCATAACTAAAGTGTCCAGGGGTATTATCCATATCCAGACGTGACCTTGAACACATTAAGGTACTACATCAGGGCAGGGATATTGACAATTATTTTTTTACCTTGTAAAATGAAAAAAAAATTTGTACAGAGAATTAAGGATTAATTTGATCTAAAGAGGTGTCAATGCATTGAATACTGTATTTCAAGTATTCAATGCATTGACACCTATTCAAGCTTTGCAATATGCATTTCACTAACATGATTGTAACTACGTATATGTATGCACTCTATTTTCACTAGCATCACCTTGGCTTCACTAAGAGGGGTACTCTACATGTAAGAGTGGTCCCTGGTGGAAAGATTAGTATAGATCACTATAAAAATGATAGTGATATCAGTACAAATATACTGATCTTTGATGAT
>JAQFYZ010002298.1:0-17727 GCA_034695085.1 Cylindroiulus punctatus
GGAACTTACTATCAATATAAACTTTGAATTAAAACATTTAGTTTCATTTGAAATTATCAAAATTCAATTGCAAAAAATCACTCAATGGGCCTTAATACACGCAAACCAATGTAATAATTTCTATCCTTGGGAAGTTCAAAATTGTCCTCAATAATCATGGGTGATCAAATCACGTAATATGATTTTTGAAGAAATCCACAATAGACGTTTATATTTTCAGTTTTCAGGTAATGCATTCACCTAAATCTTATTATTCCATTTATTAAATACTCATGTATTACTACTGCATGTGTATGCATGTATAATGAGTACGATTTTAGAAAATTCAGATTTTCTACAAATGAATATCTATATACATGTAAGATATACATGTACATGTATTAAGACTACTTCAATCGTTATACTGCATGTTGCCAGTCCAGCCTCAGTGTGTATTGAGCGTCCACAACATACGCTCTTATAATAGCTATGCAATATGGGACTGCATTGAGAATATGCCACAATAGCCAACCGCCACATTAATATTAATCATTTCCATATTTATCACATGTGGGCCTTGTGTTCAGAGGTGTCAGAGCTGGTGAAAAAAGGAGGATGGGTTTAAAGAGGGAGGACGACGAATAGACCATCTGTAATTTATGGTGTAATGTCAACGCCGCGCAACCCTAACTGTATACTGATGTGATACCACACACATTACGCCTGCCTGCTCTTTGCAGCTCACTGCATAGACATTGGATACCGTTTACAAAAATATGACAGACGAGTTGTTCATTTGCACCAGTTGTAAATTTATAACCCATTTTTTGGCCGTAGGCCTAAGTAGGTCTATTATGGACCATTTTTGGTGTTGTTGTTTTTTGCAGGGATGCATACCTGAATAATAGGGAGTGTCAGAATTTGGCTAATAATGGAATTAGGGCTAGAAAGGTTTCGAAAATATCATAGTTCTTTTGCTTTTGGAATTAAATCCAAAATGTGCAACCAATGCACTCAGCATGGCTGGTGTCATATTGCTGTCGTGAAATGATAAATGGACATCCACATGCGTAGCACTTTGTGGTTTGCAATGCAAATAATATTTAAAGTAAACACACATTGGTTTCCAATAAGGCTCGAACAGTATTGTTGGGTGCTCATGTCTATTAATTTAAACTATCATGTCTGCACATATTTTTAAATAAATATCAGTATTCATTAATCAGAATTTAATATTATTTAACAACAAAGGTGTTCTTAATGTAAATATCTTTTTATGTAATTTTCTTTTTATTTATCTTCATTGGGCTTGGCTAAATGCTATGAATTTTTATGTTCGTTTGCCATTTCACGACATATTGAATTGACTACAAAAGATTTGAAATCTTAAATAATTTAAACGCTGTTGAATAACTTGTATTTCAACATGCTTGTACATGTACCAGTGTTATATTGCACAGGGCCCTGTGATATAATTTTCGATAGCAATGGTCTTTTTGCAGAGAAACTGCAGGAGGATACAGGAAATGCGTGAAACAGAAAACACACAAATTTTATAACTCTAAGAAATATCATTAGGAACATTTCAGTTAGATGATACCTTGTATTGTTAGATTTTTGGGAATTGTAATACAATATACATGTATTGGGTAGCTTCGTAATTGGTTTTCATGGACATCACCCGCATATTTGCTAGTGCTCAACTCATTAAGGTGCTTATTAAAAGATGCTCAATCTGATTCACGAACATCCATGCATCATGTCTTACTTCTCTAAGTATAAATTGAGTGCCCATTGTTTGCAAGTAAACCATGTGTATATTTTTGGAAGTAGAGATATCGTTAATATTTTACATTTAGAAATTAACGTACCCCAGATTTGTAACAATATTGGATAGCCCATAGGTCTCTAATGGCAAACCTTCAAATCGAAAAAAAATCACCAACGCGAAACCCATAAGCGTTAAGGACTCTCCTTCCCATTCATCAGGACAGTATTTATGTGCCCCATTACGTATAGTGGCTTGCTGATGTGTAGTCTGTATATTCGGCTCTTAGACCGTGGCCCCTCGAGTTTGGATGAGTACCGCTCCAATGAGTACAAACCACGGTTTCGATTTCACCCATTTCGACTCCTATTTGACTTAGTCTATATCATCCTTAAGAAGGTTAATGGCCCGACAGATTAATATTTCATTACTCAACCATCTGTATGGACTGATGCGAGGTCCTACCTCGTATAGGAGCCTTTCATTCATTTCTTTCAAAAGGACATAGAAAATCCTCTAAAATCAATACAAGACGAAAACCACACAAATGCCTATGTGCATGCATGTCGCTTTAGGTCACCATCAACAATGTTATATATATGGCAATGCAGCCTTATAGGCTCCTGGATCAGTTTGTAGTGTCGTAAATGAAGCTGTTTTCTCGTTGGTCTATAGGCCCCTACTCTATACTTATGCCCAGCATGTATAAACATGATAAAAATGGAAGTACAAATCGAAAAATTTGTGTTGCTGCTTGCCAACCCCTGGGACTTTAAACAGTCATTGCAATTCAATTCAACTCAATACCCCACTGTCAGCAAAGATATGCTTTGGATGTAATGTAACCAATCAATAGTTGAATTATTCGATTGTTTAATTATTTATATTTATTGCGTAGACATTATTAAATTATTTGGTCGCAGCCTCCAATAAAATAACTTTTTAAATTTTAAATAAAACAAAATGTAATTTCTTTCTTGTTTTTACTGGACATGCCCTGCTTCTGCCTGATGCACCGTCTTTAACGCAATGAGAAAGTGGGCTTCTCCTAATGGCTCGTAGACTGGGGCAGTAAAAACAAAGAAATTACTTTTTACAGGTTAATTAAGGTTATATAGTTTTGTTTGCGCAAAAAAACAAATACAAAACAAAAAAATAGGTAAGTTGCAGCAGCTACACGTATACATGTATGACAAATGTCATTCTTGTATGCTTAACAAATAAAGATGGAATTAATATAAATAATTTATACACATTTGGAGCAGGGCATAATATTGGGTACACGTAGTCCTATATCCCTTAATTTCCCTTAATTTACCATACACCCACCGGTACGGAACGCCCTATGTGAGGAAAATTTAGTCAAATTTATACACCAAGGCATGCAGTATAAAGGCACTTAAAACAAAACAGTTGTTTTTCCCTTATCTTACTCCTATTATGAGCTATTGATGGTTAGATTTATTAGCTTAATTTTAAGCTCCAAGCTCCAGCGAATCAGGCAAGGAAATCCATCAGTTCATCCGTTATAATTTCATCATGCATAGAGGATGATGCGTAATTCCTCGGCTTCTGCTCAACAGATAATTATCTATATCAATTTATATAAGGGCCTTTAGGACCACGTATACCACGTATACAAGTAGTGGGTCCCAGCGCTAGCACTCGTAATAATTTTCAATCCCTCCAAAGTGATGACATGCTAATGCGTTAATTGGCCAAAGAAATGTTGACTTCAGGGAAATTTGTATTCAGACCAATGGTAGATTTTAGTCACAAACCAACAGATTAAAAACGTGGTTATAGAATTTTTGGCGATACTGGATGACACTGTACATTCTGCCATTCTTCCATTGCCTTAAGATCAATTGAAAGTGGCAACTTTACATGATCTGCTTATACCATAGCACAGGAAATTAATGTAAGTGCAAAAATCGGTACATCAATTAAAGACCAGGGGAATATCTGACTGTATTATAATGTCCGGTGAATCGATCAAAGGCAAGAATTGCATGACCCCATAATGAAAATTTCGGGACTTTAATGCCTTCCATGACCGCTACCCCTGAAAGCATGACAAATTATAAGTAATTTATATAGCATACGTTCTCTCTTTATTTATTTTTTGAAGCACTGATGTAGCAACAAATACGTGCAACAAAATCGGTTCG
Source organism: Cylindroiulus punctatus (assembly GCA_034695085.1). Lineage (NCBI taxonomy): Eukaryota > Metazoa > Arthropoda > Diplopoda > Julida > Julidae > Cylindroiulus > Cylindroiulus punctatus. Next base: position 3,919 of record JAQFYZ010002298.1, read on the forward strand.
TTATCAGCTCTTAGCTGCACTCTAAACGGAAGAAATACAAATGTTGAACCTTAATGGTGCCTGCACACTAGTAATTTTTGCCCACGTACGGAGGAAATTTTTTCTTTTTATGTAGGTAAACCTTGGGCAAATTTGGGCAAAACCTCCATAAGAAGAAAAAAATTATCTCCGTACGTGGGCGAAAATTACAAGTGTGCAGGCTCCATAAGGTTATAAATGTTTTGAAACTATATACACACCCTATGGGTACATATGTTGATTGCACGTTTACCCTTGACATGTGTTCCCATGTCCATACTGTACCTTGAGGTAGAAATATTTAAATCCTTTCACCCCTTCGGGTACATATATGATATATGGGGTGCAAATGTACATTTGTACCCCACAAAAACTGATTGCCAGTTTACCCTTGACATGTGTTCCCATATTCATACTGTACCTTGAGGTACAACTATTTGAATCATTTCATCCCTTTGGGTACAAATATGATATATGGGGTGCAAATGTACATTTGTACCCCACAAAAACTGATTGCACGTTTACCCTTGACACGTGTTCCCATGTTCATACTGTACTTTGAGGTGCAACTATGTAAATCATTTCATCCCTTTAGGTACATTATGATATATGATATATGGGGTGCAAGTGTACATTTGTACCCCACAAAAACTGCATTTGTACTTTTACGGTTTACAGCGTGGTAATAACAATGCAGCTCTGCGACAACCGCTATAGCAATGCGTTTTCAAAATGGTGTATATCTCGCATTTGAGCGGTCCCTTCGCGAGGATTTCCAGAATAGTCGAAATCTGTTTTTCAATCATGAAATGCCGATCGAATGGCGGTGCATATTAATCCCCGCTGAAAAAGCATCTTCTCCAGTTCACACACCACTCATGTTCGCATCCATCCGCCCACTGCATGGGCCAAAAAATGCCAAAATGTGTACGCGTCTTCAGTCGGCTAATGTAGTGCGAATTGTCAGTCAGCATTGACTGCTCCTTTTGCAAGGCACCCAGGTGGAAAGTGATGGCCGAGTGGGAGGCATTGTCACCGTGCAAAAAGACATGTTACGCTTGGATGGCATGGTGGGAACCTGGCCACGTGCAGGATCGCAATCCATCAGTATCCCAACAGTCCGTGCAGCTCGCAATATTACACATGCACGCTCTTTCCCTTCATTAATATGTTGATATACAATGCGCCGTCGAGGATTTTGCCACGTTTAATGGCTTGGCAAAAATGCGAATAAGACGTTTGCATTTGCATCGTGCCACGTAGGTGGGATTACGGATCCTGCTGACAAAAATCAGAATCTGCAGGCGATTGTACGATGTTTTGGCACCAGGGCTGAGTGCAAATATGGAAAGCAGTTTTATTTGAGTCGTTGTACATGTACTTGAAATTTTTGCCTCGGAGTACGGAAAATATGGCGCATGTTTTAAGGACAATGAGATGCAGCTTCGTTGCCATGGCAACTCGGAGGATGCTGTGAGGCTGGGAGGGGAATTGGCGCCATCTAGCGGCGTTGCTGGGCAACTTGCGTTCAATCTAGTCTAATCTTGAAAACTGTTGCAATTCAAAATAATCTGTGCTAATTTATGAAATGTAGGTTTGTGATGCATGACCTTGTAGGCTGTAGCAACGTTCGTGATTTAAATTGTTTGCACTGAGCATGGTAGAAGCAACATTGTTGAAGTGCTCTTTTGAATATTGTACGGCTTAGCTCATAGATTACTAATTTGTGTAATTTGTAGCACTTAAACCCTTTTCAAATTTAATCTTCAATTTACTCTTCGATTTTCAACCATTTCGTTACCTAATGGACATTGTAATCTGATAAGCTAATAATATTAATAACAATTAAGTTTATTTTTGAAAATATTAAAATTCCTTCTCTTCAAATGGGGAAATTCAAACTATTACTTTTTTGGGATTTGAAGACAACCATGTCAGCATTTGTCATAATTTCCAGAGCAGTCACTGAGAGCACCATCACGAATTGAACGCGTACAGAAATGATGAAATGCTCATAAAAGTAACAATTAACCGAATGGTGTAATGAATGACGTCATTATTCAGGCAATGCCCTTGCATAACTGTTAAATAAGAAATAATTTACTAATGCATACGATACTGTACAATGTACAGTGTATATGATCGCCGTTTGACTCAGATAATTTTATTAAAATGCATGTACTGTGTATACACACCGTAAATACACGTAGATTAGAGTGCGTTCAAGAGCCTTGTGTGTGATTCCTATACAAAGTATTTTGCGTCAAGTTGCACCTTACCATTTTTTTCATTCAATTATATTTGTTTTGAAGGTTACTGATTTTTTTCTGATTTTACAATTTTTCGAATTTTATTTATGTTGTTTATCAATCATCCTGAATTCTTTTGAATTTCCCTCCTTTGTCGATATACAAATAATAATCGGACATCGTTTATGTGCGATCCCTATGCAAAGTATTTTACGTAAATTGCACCATGGTTGCACCTTATATTTTTTTTTTATTCAATTGAATTTGTTTTGAAGGTTAATGATTTTTATATGACTATCATACAGTTGTATAATTGTCAGAAAACAAGAATGCGATCAATTTCTTACATGCTTGGTTTATTTCGCAGGATTTATATGGACTGAATACGTGCTGGCATGGCGCTTCATACTTTTCTACCGGATGTAGTTACTGCGCATGCGTGGAAACTGCGCAGTAGAAAATTGGCATCCATTTTTCTTTCTGCTATCAACAACACGTGTTGCGAGAGCATCAAGGCATGGTAAAATCATAAGGTAATTGTTGTTTATAAACCTTTTAAATTGTTTTAATTGCCGACTCGTTAGCCATTTGCGTTCTACAACCGTTAACTGAATTATTACAGCGACAGGAATGGACGAAGAAGGTGGAAAACAAGCGCACAAGTCGCACAGAGATCGACATTCAGGAAGAAAGGCTGACAAGAAAAAGACTAAAAATGAAAAGGAAGAAGGGAAAGAGCAGCTCACCCCTAAGCAACGAAACCCGAAAGCATTCGCCATCCAAAATGCTGTTAAAGCGGAAAGAAAGTTTAGAAGGTTGGTGTTACGAGTCAAATTTGAAACAGAAAATATTTGGTGTGACTAGGGTGATGCCTTCCCATGGCATCTCAGCATCTGAAATGTCGTTATGGGGGATCTTGTAACAAAATTGTTACAGCAATTGCCAGTCTATGAATAGGTGTCTAGAAACATGCCAGAAGGATCGACCTGAATAGTTTGTCATTTGATACAGCTTATAATGTAGACATAACCGACATGGATAGCAATTTATTCTTAAAACTTGCAACTGTTGAAGAAGTATGGTGGTTTGGACACTATGCTGACGTGATTATACGAGGGTTGGAAGTTGGTTGCAGCATATTTGTAGAATCACAGATAGATGCAGTACTGTATGATGATGCCACTTATGTGAAATGTCAAGTTGACTGCCCAGCAAAGGTTGCGACTATCCCCAGTTTAATCCCACAGTACAATATGTGTAATTGGACGACATGACCAAAAACTATTTAAATCTTGCACGCTTTGGCAGCCATCATTCATAGCCTGTATCCATCATCTACGGTTTGGTAATGCATACTCCGCAACACCCGTCGAATGACACTATCTTGTAGTGCCAACCTCTAGCACTTTCAATTTTGACACAATTTCAAAAACGCGATCATTAGATTGGAGGTTGTGGGTATTCACATTCATTGTGTGCCAAGTATTTCGCCGTGACTTATACTGATTAGTCAATCTTAACATTTGATGTAAGCAATGTTGTCGTGTTGCACTTTACTGCGATTGAATTCTACAGATGTGTGGCAACTATTTTTGGCCGAAATTCCAAATCTTACTTTGCATGGAGTTTTTTGCAATTATTATTGTGGTAAGTGAGTAAAATTCTGCTTTTCACTATACAGTGTAGGTAAAATTCAAAAGTGCTCTTTTAATTTATGCCATTCCTTTTTTAATTCATTTTATAACTTGAATGTTTGTTTGTCATGTTGAATGTCATTGTTGTTTTGACGGTTAAACATCTCAACAAATATCAATTCTGGTGAAGATGCAGCTAAGACTTTTAGTCATTTAATGTTCCATATAACTGGCTTCATCAGAGATAACAATTCATTATTGTTACGATTCTTATCCAACGTTATGTTATTTTGTTCCCTAATTTGCCAATATATGAGGAAAGGGGCAAATTTGCCAGTACCATGCATTTTGAAAGCTTCTATAATGGTTTTGTACAAGTTCACGACTTATTATTTTATCACAGGACTATGGATGTGCGGGCGAAAAGGCAACATGCCCCAACAGTCGATCATACGCCTCTTGAGCCACCGCCAATCATCGTTGCAATTGTGGGACCACCAAAAGTTGGCAAAAGTACCCTATTGCGTTGTCTCATTAATAACTTTACCAGACAAAACCTGACCGACATAAAAGGACCTGTAACCATCGTAACTGGTAACTAGCTAACAGTGAAAATTAAATGTATTAATATGAATCTGAAACTACAAGCGCGATAGATCAATAACTTACATGGTGTCTTTTGCTCTTTTATTTCCATAGGAAAGAAACGCCGGATAACCTTTTTTGAATGCAATAACGATATGAATAACATGATCGATATTGCTAAGGTGGCCGATTTGGTCCTGTTATTGGTGGATGCCAGCTTTGGATTTGAAATGGAGACATTTGAATTTTTAAATATTTGCCAAGCTCATGGTTTTCCTCGAATCATGGGCGTTCTTACTCACCTGGACGTGTTCCGTAATGCTAAACAACTGCGTAAAACGAAGAAGACCTTAAAACATCGTTTTTGGACGGAAATATATCCAGTAGGGCCTTTTTTTTATCTATCTGGTTGTGGTGTTTATAATAGATCCTGTTTCAAATAAAAATTTCAAAAATGATTATTGTTCTAGGGCGCCAAGTTGTTTCATTTATCTGGCATGGTACATGATGAATATCAGAGAATGGAAGTCCGTAATCTTGGTCGTTTCATTTCCATCATCAAGCATAGACCGTTACAATTCCGGGTTGGACATCCTTATATTTTGGCAGACAGGTCAGTTTTTGAAGATTTCTTGTAAATGTTGTGTTAGACATGGTGGACGTGTATACGTGTTAATGGGTATTTTTTGCGGTCAATTTTAGATTTGAAGATTTGACTCATCCTGAAAAAATACGGCAGAATGCTAAGTGTGATCGTACGGTGTGCTTTTATGGCTATACCCGAGGAGCAAATTTCAAAAATAATACTGCTGTGCACATACCTGGGTGTGGGGATTTTTACATCAAAGATGTCAGTTTTTTGCCAGACCCATGCCCACTTCCTGACAAGGAAAAAAACCGTTCACTAAATGAAAAAGAGAGGCTTATCTATGCACCATTGTCAGGAGTGGGTGGCATTGTTTATGATAAAGATGCTGTATACATTGAACTTGGTGGCAGTCATTCTCACACACACCAACACGAGGTAACTTTAGAATTTATATTTTTTATATCATAAACGTTGCATGAAATAAGACTTGTAATTTGACATGCTGAAATGATCGCCTTTAAATGCCAGTGAAATAGAAACGCTACCTTGATGTTGGGAAATTTAAGTTTGCATTATAGCAATATTGTGTTGGGATGATTTCTTATGATTAGTGAAATATGATAATAAGCCAAAGTAAGTGGTCTAATTTGCTCTGTGCAATTAATGGAATACTGTTTTTATAGGCAACTATGGGCCCACTTAGTGAGCTCGTCTCATCACTGGAAGAGAGCCAACATACTTTGGATAAAAAGCTCGATGCTAGTTCTTTACAAATTTTGACAGGGACTGCTGCAATCACTTCTGAGGAAGCCAGAAGGTATTAATTTATATTGTAGTCGTTGTTGAACTTGATTTTTTTCTAAAGGTTTAGCATGTTTTGCCAGTGTATTAACTTGTATGTGAATCTGATAATTATCACTGTTATATCGCTTTGTGAAACGTGTAGGAATCCTGACATGTTGGTTTCTCAGACGGAAATATGCTTTGATCCTGATAATAAGCATAGAAGAAGGAAAGTGAAATTTACTGAAGAAGGAGATGCAGATGAGGAGGATGAAGAAGATGATGATGACGACGAGGAGGAGGAGGATGGGAATGAAGAGGAAGAGGAGGATGAGGATGAGGATGAGGATGAGGACAATAGTGGCTCAGATGATGAAATAAATGACAGCCTTAGCAGAACTTTGAAGAGGAAGCCGTCTAACATTTTATCCAAAGAAAAACCTGCAAAGAAGTTTAAAATGGCACGTATTTTCGTCTAATTAATGTGGGAGATTTTTATGCCTACCTGTTTCAAATTATTTACTTGTATGTTTGCTTGTTTAGTCTGGGAAATCACCTGAAAAGAAAGGAACAAGCCTAAAACATGGCAATGAAGGAATCGATTTTGATGATGATACAGATGGAGAGTGCAGTGATGATGACGTTGAAGAAGAAGGTGAATTTTCACAGCACTGTCTTTTTGCATACACGATTCAATTCTTAGGTATTATTATTAAAGTTGCACTTCATTCATGCACTACTGTAATTTACAGGCATGCTGAAATGGAAAGGTGACTTGGCTAAAAAAGCTGCTGATGCATTTTACCGGAGGCAAAAGGAAACCCCCAACCTGAGACGATTAGTCTATGGAAATTGTATGCTATTAACTCTCGTTTTTTCTGATTTGGATTGTACTCGAAGCTGTTCATTTAGTCACATGATTATCATTGTACATCTTACAGTTGTGCCCCAAGAATCTGAAGATGAAGATAATGATAACAATGCAATTGGTGGCTTATTCAAAATCGCTCGAGAGAAAAATGAAGAAAAAACTGCAGGCCGAGCAACTATGAATGTGCTTGACTGTTCCAAGTTTGTTATTAACCATATTCAGGATTGGCAGTCGGAAGAAGTAGGCATAGAGCATAGCTTAGTTATTAAACTTTCCATCGTTGCTTGCATTTGTTAAGTTTCTAATCTATATCCAATTATGCCAAACCTTCAAGGTTAAAGAAAGGATTAAAGATTGCTTTGTCACTGGTAAATGGAAAAACAGTGAAGATGCGAATACACTTCTTGATAGAGATGGTAATGTCCTATTTATAACCTGGCTACTTTGTCTGTTTCTTGTATTTTGCGTTTTCTCAATTTTCTGGGTATTTCAGCTGAGTTGTATGGAGATTTTGAAGATTTGGAGACTGGCGAGACTCATAAAGCCGAAAATAAAGGCAAAGAAAGTGATGATGATGATGATGATGAAATGGGTTCCGATGAAGGTATATGTTGCGTTGTTAAATTCAAGGTACTTCTTTTGAATTTGAGTTAGAATACAATGTTTTGCATATTAGGTGAGGGAGATGCTGAACAAGCGACAGTGACGGATCCTGAAAAATCTGCAGCTGATAAGCTTTTGGCGAAAAAGCAGAGGTTAAAGGAAAGGTTTAACGGTGTATATGATGATGACGAAGGGGAAAATACTTATTATGACGACTTAAAAGCCGAATTTAATGAACAGTCCCAAGTAAGTTTTTTTCTAAATACCAGTTTTGTGGCAAAAATGTACAATCGCGAGTGTGCATTTTTTTCTTTATGCGGTTTTCTTTTCAAGACCAAGCTGACTGGTAACATCTGAATGTTATATGTTCCAGTAGAAGTTGAATGAAATCTTCCATGAAAGCACAAAATGCGTTGCTTTGTTATATAGATTTATGAATGGTATCAATTGCTTTTTCTTCTCATTGTCAGCTCAATAAAACCGAATTTGTGGACATGGATGATGACACTCGCGTGCAATTTGAGGGATATCGTCCAGGAATGTACATTCGTGTAGAAGTGGAAAACATTCCTTGTGAACTAGTCACCAACTTTGATCCAACGTATCCGCTGATTCTTGGTGGGTTACTTAGTGGTGAAGATAACATTGGTTTTGTTCAGGTAGGAATTCCACTTCCTTACTTAAGCACTTTGTATTTGCATTATGCGCATTTTCTGTTCAAGGGATTTCATGATCAACATGCTCTCTCTGTGGAAGTGTGCGCTAAATTAAACTTATTTGGTTGCCTTTACCACCTTGATGTTATTTAACCAAGGTGGTAATTACTAAAATATACATTTGAGCTAGGATTTTTCTCTAGGTCTATTTATTAATATTTCCTCTTGGTGCATGTTATCAGGTGCGGCTAAAGAAACATCGTTGGTACAACAAGATCTTGAAAACCCGGGATCCGCTTATATTTTCATTGGGTTGGAGGCGGTTTCAGTCAATTCCTTTGTTCTCCATCCAAGACCATAATGGAAGAAATCGCTTGTTGAAATATACACCTGAGCACCTGCATTGTGTCGCTTCGTTTTGGGGTCCCATAACACCCCAAGGAAACGGTCTCATCGCAATTCAGAATGTTGCCGATGTTTCTGTAAGTCGTCTTTATTTATGTCTAAACATTTGAAAATGAATTTTGGCATTTTACATTATGTAATACATTAGTAAAGTACGGGCACCATACATACATCTTGTAGCTCAATGATTGGCACATTCTTGATGAAAACCCACTTGAAAACACTTAACAAACCATTATTCCAATGATTTGTTACTCTTTTCAGACTAATTTTCGGATTGCAGCATCTGGCGTGGTTACAGAACTGGACAAGTCCACAGAGATTGTTAAGAAGCTTAAACTTACAGGTGTACCTTATAAAATTTATAGGAAAACTGCATTTATTAAGGTAACATAGTTTATAGAGCATTCCTTTGCACCGTTCGGTATAATGCATGAACATGGGAATAAGATACTGGTTGCTTTCTTAGGGAATGTTTGGTTCAGTTTTGGAAGTTGCGAAATTTGAAGGAGCTGCTGTTAGGACTGTGAGTGGCATTAGAGGGCAAATAAAAAAGGCTGAGAGGAATCCTGAAGGAGGATTCAGGGCAACTTTTGAAGATAAAATATTATTGAGCGGTGAGTCTTGCTATTTTTGAGTAGCTTTTTTCTTATATTGAAAATACATTTTCTAAGGCGCTTTTCTTTGTTTCTTTGTTTAGATATTGTTTTCATGAGAACGTGGTATAAAGTTCAAGTTCCACAATTTTACAATCTCGTGATATCATTGTTGCTGCCACCTGAGGAGAAGGCAAAATGGCGAGGCATGAAAACAGTAGGGCAACTAAGACGAGAGCGAGGCATTACAATCCCGAATAATGCAGACTCGTCCTACAAGGTAGTCAGTTACTTTATGAATTATCTTTACCGTTAAACAGTTGTTAAACTTGGATTGTGATAATGTTTTTATATTTCCAGCGGGTGGTAAGAACTGAAAGAAAACGCAAACCTTTAGTGATCCCTCATGCTTTGCAAAGGGAACTGCCCTACAAAAATAAGCCAAAAGTTGGTGTCCAGTCCGCTTCAGCAGCGCTGCAACAACAGCGTTTTGCTGTAATTCGGGAACCGCATGAGAAAAAGGTGAGAATATGTTATATATCGATTTCGTTATAAGTTTCTATTTCATGGCATAGTTTTTTGTAGAACTATGTCATTGCAACTAAGTCAGGGCTTCTTTCCTTTGATTTTGCTGCCATCTTATAATTGATTATAACCATTGAAAACATACATTTTTATTTTTTTCTTAGGTATCCCATATGATGAAAATGATTAAGACAGTTTATCATGATAAGCAAGTCAGAGAGCGTACCGCCATGCGTCAAAGGGTGGACAAACACAAACAAGTGCTCGCTGCAGCTGATGCCAGGTCAAACCAAAAGCAAAAAGAAATTAAAAGGGAGGTATTCCGAGCTTTGGGAAAAATCGAAGCTAAGAAAAATAAAGGCAAACATTAGATTTTCTGATGATGGTAAGCAATCCAATTTGTTTGTTCAGACATCTTTTAAAATACACGTTGAAAGGCATAATTGAACAAAGTGGGGCATACTTTAATATACCATAGCTGACCCTTATGCAACGTGCTCCTACTGTTACCACATTTCTTTTTAGCTGCCACTCGCAACTATGTTAAGTAGTAGTTTCTTGACATAGAAAGTTTCAAATTCGCCTGTTATGAGTGTAAAACGTTGCCTGTTATGAACGTAAGTATGTACATAGCACGGATTATAAAGCGAAACATCATAAATATACACATGAAAACGCTAATGGACTAGAAAAATTACAGCCTTTACGTTATTTACCTGACTCGCCTTTAATGCTATATGTTACGATCAAATTATAAATCGGATGTGTTGGGATTTTCCATTGTAAGGTACTTGAGTTTTCTATACTGGCCCTTCAAAAGAGTGCAGTATCATGCATTCTTAGAATTAGTAGGATGATCTTATTTAACAGGGTTCCCAGCGTACGTCTTAATTTTGCCTTTGCTTTTATAGGACCTTAAAACTCCGTTAAACTCCCTCACCCTTCTCATCCCTTTCATTTTCATCAAAACTTATACCAAAATCTACGTATACAATAATATACTTGAGATTTTTGTATTGGTTTATAAAAGGTTGCAGTATTATCATATAAAGTTTCAAAACACATAGGTAAATTAGATTAAAGAAAAAAACAATGCAAAATGTCCCATTGATCCCGTCTCCTCTGTAAGTTGAACCATGTATTATTACCATGTATGCCAAATAGAAAGGGAAGATATCTAAGCGTACTTTAACTAGAAGTTGGTCAGTGTGAACTGCCAGTCGGGTGTTTCCTGTTTTTCAAGAGATTGTTTACAAAAATAATTTTATTTTCTTGAAAATAAGTTGGATTTTGTTTTGAAAAGCGGGTGGAAATCCTGTTTAAATCACGTTCCAGTAACTTCTATATTGAAGTAACATTAAAATTGTTCTTTCGAAGAGAATTATCAGCCAATTTTAGTCATTGACCTGTATTAACATGTCGATGGCTCCGGTAATATCGTTAACAAGAAATCATTCTGCCATTGGGTGGATTTAGTGATTTATTTTGGCGCATGCTAATGATTATTTTGTTATATTGGCGTTAAATTCATTCATGTTACATCAATACTCTTTATTGAGAATATGAAGTGTATAGAAGTAGTAGCTCATGTATGTTTTTATCCAGTTCAGCATACATTGCATGTCTTCATTGTCGACCAATTCACGGGTGACGTTGTCATGTTAAGTCTTGCACAGTTTGGCTCCAATGTGTCAAGTTAAAGGTTACCGTTTACTTAACGTGAGGTTCCGTGAGACATAGTGCAGACAGGTTGTTTGTAACGGCACCATTAATGTATTTGGCTTGGGTGTTAGTGATTTTAGTTGTACTGATCGCTTGGCTTGTTGGCAGTTTGCTGTTGAAATTATTCTTCTGGACGACAACCAAATCTGCCATTTCTTGTTCCAAAGATGGTATAATGGGAGCTTCTTTTCGTCTTTCAGATCCACCAAAATTTGTTATCCTTGTGCTTCCTAAAATGGATAGATTATTATTCACTACAAAGTGATGTTTGTGTAAAAACTAATTGCTTGGTTTTGTGTAGCTGCTAAATTCTGAGCTCAAAACAACTATCGGTATAGTATATTGATCGACTGTAAGATTTAAATAGGATGCTGAGATGAGAGCAGTATCACGATTATACTGAAAGAACTACAAATATAAGTTTTTATACATGCTCATATAATGTTTGTTAGACAGGTTGGTGGTTTTATGTTTAAAAGTAGTTTTAAGGTAATAAGTGGGTGGTGGATAACGAAGAGTTGTAATCAGAGGCAAACAAGGGGATAGGGGTTAAAAACGTATAAATTCACAAGATATCCTTTATAGATTGACCCTTATGTAGGGGATTTGCAAATTTGAGGCACATTTGCTACCTGCCACCTTTTTTCAACGAAGAAAACGATTTAAAATCTATATTTTATAGCTACTGCTGTGATGCTTTTTTATATATATTTATTAGAAATAAGCCTTGCTTATGTATATTTTCAATATTCAGCCGGAAAAGAAATAACGTTTCTAAGTTTTCTTTTATGCGGAACTATTGCATTAACTGTCTTTGCAAGCTTATTGATTCAATGCAATAGCGCATAAGCCTGAAAAACTTTCCTATTAATTACTACAAACGAAACAAACTCACAACATAAATGCATTTATTGATGTTGTTAAAAAGAATTGTATCGCAGGTGGTTACAAATCAAAATTTGAACAGAAAGCATAAAATAATACAATCGGGCTATATGCCGTGAAAATATAAGGAAATAAAACTGTAAAAAAGTTTAGGTAAAAAGTCCATGTAGTTTTAAAGTAATGCCTGTATAATTTCATTATCATGGAATTGCTACATATGATCGCGAATCACTTCTCACGATCATCTACAGTATGTAAGGGAAATGGCTAACATAATCGAAGCCTGGCTAAGCCATCAAACGAACCAGATCGAGTGTATGGCATTAATGTAAATAGTTACTAAATAAACTTAAGTTAATGCAGCCATATCATTGTAGTCATAAACTACAATTTAGCAGATATATTTTGTTATACGATTTTATAATTTTTACAATAATAAAAGCAGAAAAACGTAATGTTTTCTGTTCATGATCTTATTTTGGATGGCGCAACATTTCAAAAAGGTGACCTTGATAGAAATGGAGTCTTGTAATAAGTTTGACGATTTGTTTGGATGAAACCATGTTTTTCCGGTAAATTAATAATCGCTAAATGACTCGTTAGTGCGTAATTAGAAATGGCATGGGCCCAGTTTGTCCTATCTAATATAAATCAATGTACTAAACGAGAAAGGGAACAAAGCCGTAGGTTCTTGATGAGTGCAATTCGTGCTGTCATGTTCTTTATGTGAAAAACATCAGAAGAGTTGCATGGTTGTGAGTGATTGTTATTGCAGACTAACAGTTACAATTATAAAGATGCCCACACTCAATGAGATTTCAAGTGCTTTTTTCGATTTATTGTTCCTGAAGGTCTCGGGCCATCGTGCATTTTTTTTATCATTATTTTAAATTGGTTTTACTGTGAGAGATTGGGACTTGGAATTGTCTGGACCCCCTCAATACCTATTATTGTGCAATTTGCTCTGAACATAGTGCAACATTGCATTTGAGGACATTTTCTGTAACTTATGAAACCCTCATATTTAGCTGTGTTTGTTATTACTACTGTCTGAATGCTTTATCCAATTGCCTTTTGGCCTTGTTCTAATAATCTGCACTAGCTAATCCCTTCAGCGCATTACTAGAAAACGATCCTTACTGGAAGCCTGGCCTGATGGACGACTGTGGCGCTTCAACTGCTGAGACTGGTCGCTTTCGTACTTACGTATAGAACTGGCTTTGAAATCACGAAGACAATTACAAGAAAGCATGGCTATCATTCCCCGCCGGAAGTTCTCGTTGAAACCACAGTATATGATCGGGTTTATGGCACTGTTGGAGTAGGCAATGAAGTAGGCAATGTATTCCAAACTGGAAAACCACTGCGGTAGCTAGTGAAAAAGAAAACGATTTGTTATGAAAGGTGGTTACTTCTATCAAATTGAGATCAATCATTTGCATTCTGCTACCCGACTTAATAATATCAATTAGATTCATATCTAATCTTCATGGCAAATGCCCACTGCGATGTCCAGTAGTCGTGGACAAGTTATGTAATGAATTATGGTCATGAAAATCGTGGAAAAGCCATGTAGTGGATTTCTGCCTTTTATTGATACAATGCAGGGAGTCCTGGAAAGTCAGGGAAAGTCAGGGAAGAGCAAAATGGTCAGGGAGAGTCAGGGAAAACTACGTTTTTTGCTGTAA
>JAQFYZ010002299.1:0-17723 GCA_034695085.1 Cylindroiulus punctatus
GCTATCCAGTAGGCCTATCGCTGTCAGACCCCCTCCCCCTAATGTCAGACCCCCACGGTACGTGCCGTCTTCCGTACAAACAAAAAAATTTTTAAATCGGAAAAATGCGACGCGCGTTTGCGCATGCGCGTCGTTTATGTTCTGTGTGTCTCTTCGCTAGAGCGCCGTAGAAAAACACCTTATTTTAAACTGAAGTCACACTACAGGGGCGCACAAGCGCTACTATTGGCTCAATATGGGGCAGCGTTGGATAAGAGGACACAAAGAATCGAAACAAGGTCAACAAGTGCTTTCAGATTGCAGTTGTATGTCACCATGAGAAATTTCATTTTGGCTGTTCCTTCAAGTTTTCGGTGTTTTATTTTTGGATACGTAGTAAAATCGATGAAACGTTAATTTTGCAGGGGAGCATACCTTACACGTTGTCCCACGACTTCATTTCGATTTCGTCAAAATAGTTAAACCCCAAACCATGGGGACAAATTCCGGACATCGTTTCGAAGCTCGCGACATCATGGTTTACTGGGACCCACGGGCTAAAGTTTCTGCTATTTGGACTATTCGTGTTGGTAAAAACTCTATCAGCTATTTGAAAAATGGTGTTTGGGGATATTATAGAATTGGGATATACATATATGTAAACGTTGTATTTTGTGACTGGACGCCATAGAGTACGTCAAACATTTCAAATCTAACATCTAAAAGCAGGTTTCTGCTTTTAGATCACAGCTGATGCAACATATCTCAATATTTCATTATGAAGTTGTGTGTATCTTATCCATCTGTTTACAAGTATTACACGTTTCAGTTTAGAATGTAAAGAGGGAGCGGTGAGAAGTATACTCTGTTGTCCGGCGTTATTGGTCGGCCAATACCAACGTTTCTAATTTACCACTATACTTTTCCCATTGACAGTAATGAAACCATCGAAAATTTCTCTTTGCAATCAAACAGATGGTTTTAAAAAGCAGTAGGAATAAAATGAGCGAGGTATGATATGTCCATGACTACCATGTAATGCAACTCCAATCATATCCATATGATTTTTACTTTAATTATTTATAGCCGAAAATGAATAGACGCAAGAAAAAGTCTGGCAAAGGCGGAGGACATCAACAAACAGTGGCTAATGTGAATTTAGGGAGTGTGGTTCCAGTCCAAAATCCCAGTTTAACAGCTGAGGTTAATGGTGTCAACACAAACACACCTTTATTAGTAGATAAAGCCGAAAAACAGTCGTCTAACGATCTTTCGAGTGACGCATCAAAGACAGAAACTCGGACACATAAACAGCAAGCTGCGAGCCAACATGATAATAAGCAGTTACAAGAGTTATCAAGTAATAAGAAATTAAGTGCAAATGTGCCCTTAAAAGCTTCGACAGAAAAAGGCAATAGTAAACCGACAAGCTCAGTTGTTCGTGAAGTGGACACTATAAACAAAAAATGTGAAGAAAATTATATTTCTAAAGCTATATCAGGAGAACAGCAGGTGAATACAGCTGTCCCTAATACTGAAAAGGTGTGTGTTACACAAAGTGTGAACCATACGTCGCTAGGAAAACCAGTAGTTCATAAGCAATCCACAAAAGGTAACAAAGGCTTTTTGGCATTATGCAATGATTTTTATAAAATTCAAATTCTTGCTGATATTTCATCACTGTAGCAGATGATGCTGGTTCAGCGAAATTGAAAACGGAAAAAAGAACCGTCGAAGAGGCTCAGAGAGTAGCGAAGCAAAGACAAAAGGTTGATCCCAGTGGGGCTGAAAATCCTACTGTCTCTTCAAGTTCAAAAGCAGTTGGTATGATATTTAAGTTGTATTTGTATATATATTATTCTACGAATTTCAACTTGTGATAACCGGGTGACGGATTAAATTCCTAATCCATTGCCTGATACTTTATAGGAGAAGGGACTATAAACAAAAAATGTGAAGAAACTCATAATGTTAAAGATATATCAGGAGAGCAGCATGTGGTTAAAAGTGTCTCTAATGAAAATGTTAGTGTTCCACAAAGTGTCGACCGAACTATGTTAGAAAAACAATCAATTGCGAAGCAATCCACCAAAGGTAACAAAGGCTATTTGTCATTATGTATACGTTTCCTGTAATAGTAAACTGTTGCTGATATTTTGTCACTATTGCAGACGATGCTGCGCCAGCGAAATCGAAAGCTGAGCTGCGAGCAGAGAGAAGAGCTATCCAAGAAGCTCAGAGAGCAGCAAAGCAAGGGAACACTACTACCATCTCTTCAAGTACAAAAGCAATTGGTAAGATATGTAAATTGGTGTATTCTACGAATTTCAACTTGGTATAACCTGGTGATATGTTTACTGTTTTATATAGGAGTGAAACCTGTTGTAAAAGCCCAAAATAAATCAACTTCAGTTATCCCAAGTACTAAGGGAGTAGCTGTGGAACAAGCCTCTCCTGCTGCCTTAAAGAAAAGCACATCATTGAAACAAGGGAAACTGTTTAGCCATTTGCCTGCATATGAAAGAAATATTTCTGTTATAAGGCAAGCATTCTTAGTTGTGAAACTCTTTAAATCTTTATAGGCGTTAAAATTCTGATTTTGTGTGCTGGTTTTGTTTTCGAATTAGGGCTGCTCAAGATGGAATTCACCCTGCCATTGTCCGTCTAGGACTTCAATATGCTGAAGGAGTTATATGTGGTTCAAATGCCAGATGTTCAGCTCTCGTTTATGCGCTTTTAGAGGTAATAAATTTCTACAGCATTTTTGACATTGTCAAAATGCATATATCCCTATACTGAATGATACTAAATCAGGAATTTGTCGGATTAGTGAGACTGTTGAGTACTGTGTATATCCATAGTACACCGTATTTTTTTTTAAAAAAAGGTTTGCGTGATTCATTCTTGTCCTGGATTACCAATAGTGAATGGGTGAAAGAGTTGACTTACAAAATATGTTCCCAAATTTGTGTTTATTTAGGTAGTTGGCGATTTTAAAACACCAGAAAGTAAGGATTTCTCACATGCCTTAAATTCGATGCACATCGAAAAGAGCATGAAGTGAGTACTGACATCTTGTCAAAATTGCCTCTAGTGACTTTTTTTACTAATTGTTCAACTTGTGAAAATTGTCTTAAAATTATTTTTTCGTAGTTCTAATCATGCATACCATTTTATTTCAAGATTTCTAGAAAAGTGCCGTCCGGTATCCGTGGGCATGAAGGTTGTGTGTAAAAAAATAATGGAAAAAATTTCTGAATTGCCAAAAGACTTATCAGAAAAAGAGGTAACTTGGATAACATTGAAAAGCATGCCATTTCGTGATAAAAAGTTACTTTTGACAAAGGAGGAATAATTTTTTTTAATAGGCAAAGAAACAGTCAAAAGAAATACTAAATAATATTTTGGAAGATGATATTATCAAAGCGCACACTGCTATAGTGAGTTTGGCAAAAAACAAAATTGCTGATGATGATGTAATTCTCACATATGGTTGGCAAGTATTCTTTTTCAATTCAACGTTACTATATTGTTCGTTTAACTGTAACATTGGAAATAATCGTGGTAGAACACTTTCAGTTCTTATTTAGTGAAAGAGATTTTAATTGCTGCACATCAAAATGCTAAATTCCGTGTTGTTGTTGTGGATTCAAGACCGAAATTAGAAGGTATTTTTTCAAGAATTTGCAAGTTCTCATTTGAATTCACTGTCCTTCAGTCACTGTCATTCAGTGTTTTGCTATTGCAGGGAAAAGTATGCTTAACTTCCTAATTAAGCAAGGAATCAAGTGCACTTATGTACTAATAAATGCAGTTGCACATGTCATGCAAGAGGTGAGATCAAATTGACAGTTTAATTACTCTTATAGTTCAGTCACTATTGCTTGTCATCAATAGGCGTTTTTTGAAGCCAAATGTGTAGCTAGTTGACTTAGAAGTAAATGTCACAAGAATTCAAAATCGGATTTTTGCATATGTACTTTTAATTGATAATTACATAGGTATGTTTATCGTTTATCGATGGTTTTTAAAAACTAGAAATTTTTGACTTTAAATGCTATCACTAGAATTCGATGATAGTTTAGTGAAAATGTATTTTATTTTTAACGTAGGTGACTAAAGTGTTTCTCGGTGCCCATGCACTTCTGGCCAATGGCTACGTGATGTCTCGAGTTGGTAGTTCCCAAGTAGCACTGGTAGCTAAAGCCTTCAACAAACCTGTCCTAGTGTGCTGTGAGACATACAAATTTTCAGAACTGGTACAAACAGATTCCTTCGTTTTCAATGAACTAGGTAAGTTAGCATTTTATTATCATTCATTTGAATGAAATTGGCAAACATTAATGCATGTATGATTAAAACTTAAAGGAAATCCGGACGATCTTGTGGAGACCCGCGGAGTTTCAAATCCACTGTCAGATTGGCAGACAATGGAGTCTCTTAATATTCTTAACATATATTACGACGTCACTCCACCAGATTTAGTGACTGTGATTATCAATGATGTCCATCTGGTACCATGCACATCTGTGCCAGTGTTATTACGTGTAAAACCAAACAAAAAATGATTTCATATTTAATGATGGAGTGGTGGTGTAGTCGAGATTAAAACATTTGAATGCAAACAGTTTTTAATGACATTACAATTTCACACTTACATTTTTAAAAACGAGTGTGGCATTTCAGAAAAATTAGTTTCTCATTGAAATAATTTGTACCCTTAGTGCTTATTTGCGACATTGTGATATGGACCCAATTTCATTTTCACCTTAATTTTCTTTCAATCACACGAAAAGTACTTTGTCTTTACCACGTGCTTTGCTGAAAATTGCATCGATTGTGGCAGATACGTGCGTTGGGTGCTGAGATGCATCAACTTCAGTGTGAACGCCTGAAACAAAACAACATCAAATCGGTCCATGACTGAATGCAACAGTTATCTGTAATGTTGAAATACCTTGAAGTTTGTAATAATCAACTAGGGGTTTTGTTTGGAGGTGATAACTTTCCAGTCGCTTTTTTAAGGCATCTGCATTGTCGTCTGATCGGCGAATGAGTGGCTCTCCAGTAACCTAAGAAAACTAAATTTAATGTAGTCAAATTCGTATAACACATTTTCCAAGCTTCCACGTTTGACAACATCATTAGCACTACAATCAAACTAACCAGATTGCAATTAGAACTGCTCAAATAAGCAATTACTGTTTTTCTGCCATTTAAATACACAATATCCTTACGTCATCAGTAAGCGGTTTCTTTGGAGGATTGAACTCTTCGTGATAAGAACGTCCACTAGCTGCGTGAATCAAACGGCCTGTTATACGGCGGACTAGTAAGGAATCGTCAATGCCAAACTCTACTACTGCATCGAGCTTCATTCTGCGCTTGTCTAACAAATCATCCAACTGAAATTCAAATTAGCATATTTGAGGTCAAAGCCTAGTTGGCCTTAAAATTTAAAAAACAGCTGCGAACTTGTGATTGCTAATACCTTTTCTGCTTGAACAGTGGTTCTTGGAAAACCGTCTAAGAGAAAGCCATTCCGACAGTCAGGACGACTTAAATTGGTGTCTATTAAATTGACAACAAGCTCATCATTAACAAGTTTTCCTTCGTCCAACACCGTTTTTAATGTGGTCCCCAATGGTGAGCCCGAGCTAACTTCTGCTCGCAACATATCCCCTGGAAAAGGCACCATGTATGCTTCTTTAGTATTATGTATGCAACGGGACAGATAGGCGAGTGTTCAAATTACATATTTTCATTTTTTACCTGTTGATAAGTGACATACTGAATATCTCTCTTTCAACCACGGAGCCTATAGAAATACCACGGTGAAACACATCATTATTAAGATTAGAAATAATATATTATGTCACATCAAGTTGATTTGTAACATTACATGAATTTTGTTGGATGAGCACCAAAATACATATTACCAAAGATCCCACAAGGCCAACAGTTGTTCATATGTCATTAAGCCCAGCAACGTTAAATCGACACCCCATGTTGAATTTTTAACCTAGTGGCAGCAGTGGTGGATGCAGGATTTTGGAGGGGGCCTTCTTCAGCCCCTTAAACTTCCTCTCCTGGATCTGCCAGTGTGTGGCAGCAACTTTGGGCATTTCAGGTGACTAGGCCACATATTTATGGAGATATCACTTACATGTTAAACCCATACTATAACTAATTTCCACAGCAGTGTCATAAAAGGGATCTCGATGGGGAAATCCAAAATAGTTTAGGGCAAACATGGCAAGTTTGGATTTCTACAGCTGTGGCCTAAAGTTACACTTATTGGTCAAAGTTACCCTGATTGACTGTACCCCTAAACTAATTCACTTTTGGGTCCACAATACAGATAATATGCAGTCGGCACACTATAGCAGCAGTCGAGTCCATGCAAGTGGTATTTTTTTTGTACTGAAATTCTATGGAATGGAAATCCGACGTTTTACATCATTATATAATTTTCTAAAATATATACTATCTCGTAAAATACCGTCATAGCGCATTCTGACCTTGTAAGCATAAAATGACACGTCAAAAATACATAAAAGAATGTAATTAATTTAAAACTACTCTTGGATCCTATTTCAGGAAGACTTGAGGTTTCCATGTCATGAGAGATGTGGAGTGATACAATGATAGTGGGGCCCTGGTAATAATCAAGTGTTTGCGTTGGAAACAACTTAGAAGCCTGCACCATTTAACTGCCCCAAAAGTGTACATTTTGATTGCTAATTTTTATATTTGCACCAACTGTGTGGCAATTGTCTTTATGCTGCACATAAATTGTTGAAATCTTGTCAAGACGAACCACTTCAGCAGTGGAATTCTTATTTCTGACGAACTATTTCTGCCTATGTATGCCGTACTAGACAGTAGACCAATTTTATAAACTGGAAAGTTACCAACAGACTGCAACAGTCCATATATTTTTACCTGGGTCAGAGGTTGGGGTAGCCACGCATGCGCAATTCATAGTACAAGTAGTTGTAACTTAGTTCGGACACGTTTGTATATTCGCCGGCGGCTATATATTGCGATATCATATTTGTGAATTATTTCGCAACCTACAGGCAGTCGATAGGAAGGGCAAGGGTTGTCCACGCGCGCATGGTGACGATTGGCGACTTTCGTTTTTGAACTTTCGTCAACTCCTGAAAACTCGCGCGTATGAATTCCTGGAATTTCTCTAAATCAACCATGCGTACCTGAGTGCCTTTCCCGGAACCAGGCGGACCCAAAAGTACCGCATTGATTCCTCGGCGACCCTCTTTCACCTCTTCTTCAACAACTCGTGGAAGAGCAGATGTAGCCATACCAGCGTGACGGGCAATAACGGAATGCTCGCGAGCGAATTTCCCACTTCCGCCATTTTACGCGCATGTGCCTGAACAGAGGGCGCCACCGGTCGCGATCTTCAAAGATTTTCTCGATGACGTCATTTCCTGTTTATCTTTTTCTGAATGGGAAGTCAGGCCTACTACCGATCGAGCTTATTTGAAGTCTTTCTCGTAATTTTTGACTTCAAATTATAATATACGGTAAGTTCACCTGCACATTACTTTTCACTCGTTTTCAGCTGGTCGAACTTCACATTATGCGACTCAAATTTTGGGATTGACCTTTAGGCGATGTGTTGATAGAATTCTAAATCTGAAGAGTCAGGTGTCATGTCCTGACCTGAGAACTAACACAATCTTCAGCTTGGGCTAACAGCCAAAATAAGGCATTCTTTTTAAATTTGTAATTTATAAGTAATATTTTCCTTTCTGCGAAACATATAGAGACGTAATGAAATATTTTGTTTGTAGCAAGACATTGCAGTAGCCTTGCATACGTTGAGTCCAGGTACAGGGTACATGTTCTTTATTATCAAGATACCAAGCTGAGTTAGTAAGAGTTTATGGAGTTTGACGCATGAAGACCGGCTAAAATCTGCTACATACTAGAGCTTCACTCTTCAGGAGGGGTAGCATGAGGGTGGTGCGTCAGTTTTGATTCACCATATCGAACTCGTCAGTGGCAGAATGAAGCAGTGAAAAACTTGCGGCTCAATTAGTATAACTAATTTGTTGGGCAATTTACACTCCTAATGATTCATAGAAAAGGTAACACGTCTTGAAGAGAAGAGGCCTGTGAAAACCATCGAGTAGTTTTCATTATTATTATTGTAAAAGTATTACAAACTGAAAAACGCTATTTTTGTAGTACAATATTGATAAATGATAACCTTTGTTTGTAGTACTCTCGCAGTCTCGCACGGAAGAAATGACTGCCTATTGTAGGTCCTACGCTCTGCATACCTTTTCATATATATCTTACTGCACTATATGAGCCTATATAACCTTCAAGGATGAGAAATCGATGATTTAGGACTTGGCCCTATTTTGAATGCAGCCAACCTCAACCGTTTTGCTGATCCAAAGTTTTAATTATTTATTGGACAAATCCATACTCTAAAATACCCAAGTGAAATGCGAGAAAATTGTACTGAGCGATCAAATTTCCAACTAACAGTATTTGGTATATAAATCCTCCAAGCTGTCAAAGTATCTTCTTGCATGTGGCCTAGCTGATGTGGCAGCTTGTTCAAATCAAGGTTAGCAAAATAACTTTGCATTGACCCTGCAATATTAAATGCTCTGTGCTTTGCATTGGTGATGATCTTGATTTGTCTTCAGACTAATCCCTCAGAATCTCCTCACAGCATAAAGACCTTGACCTAACATAAAATGACCTACCTGTAGTCGCCCTGACTATGAGGCAGCTATAGCCATGGCGCTAACGTTCATATTGCACATCAAGCGATTAATCATTCTTCAAAATTCCATATGGTTTAAAAAACTTATATGTATGTATACGTGCTTGAAACGCTTTCAATCCCTGTCTGTTTTATTAAAAATGTGCTTATGCAACTGACATTCTAATTGCGTTTCATTTTAAATGAGTATCTGAATGTGCACTGTAGGCCCTATAGCCTATAGACAGGCATCCTTACATTGTCCTTGACACCTGCAGATCGAGTGTGCCTGCAATGTTATTGTTTCTGTTTTTTAATGATTAACTTATTGTTTTCATTGCATAACATAGCATAAACCAGCATTCACATGGCTTTGTTAGATATTTCAAACAGCCAAACATAACTTGATAGGCCTATAAATTTGAATGGTGGCAGACATACAGTGTAGATTGAATCACACTTTTTGATGTGTCATACACATGTACAATTCTTTGCCAGGATAATTCCTATACTTATTGTAACATTCATTCAGTGGATTCCAATCCACTTGGTTGGCATACTGTACGTGTTCAATACTTTGCTGCTGAAATCGCTTTCATTTTAACACCATAACTGTAAAACTGCTGTTTTAGGCAATATAGTCCTTAGCCCTCTTTGACACATTGCTATTTTTGTAAGTACCTGTACTTTATACTGTCGTGCACTAACATTATACATGACGTTTCAGCGATATCGAGCTGTTCACAAGTGTATATTATTTTTCTCATACTATTGTTTCATATATTCTCTGTATTTCAGAAATGACGATATGGATAATCTTCCAGTGAGTCCCCATGCCGCTGGGGATAGTAATTCTAGATCAACGTCACCTGCTCGTCCTAAAGGATCTGCCAGCACCCCAGCTCTTCAACAGCTAACACCACCATCTCAACAGTTGCAACCAAGTCGACAGAATGTGAGCACAGGGTAAGCCAAGCTGAGCTTTGTTTTGCCTTCTGATTTAACAGCTGATGGGTTTTACATGTACTTTTACTGTATATGCAGCCTATGTTGTATAATATGTTGTAAGAAATATCTCTTCGGTACCTTCCTCGAGATTTCCTCAGTTGCACTTAGTTTATTCTGGGCTAGCACATTGTACTTTTAAGAAGATAATAGAATGTGAATGGTTTTGAGACATTTCCTGATGTCTTCCAGTTTATTTATACAAGCTTTACAGGATTGTTTTCAGTGGCCAAGTTTCCGTGTGCCAAGAACATATTATTTAAAATTAATTAAATGCCCCTTCATTTTGCATTGTGGTGTGTAAATTGTTTAAATGTTATGGTCAAAATGGTTGACTGCACTTAACGCTATCTTATTTAATTTTTAATCTATGACTCACTTGATTTGCCAATTAAATGGTCCTCACCCTAATTCTTACATGCAATAGCTCGACAACTGTGATTCATAAACGAAAAAGCACCAGACCATGACTTATAATCAAAGTACACGTAGTTTTTGGGTAGGGAGAGTGCATGAAATCAATAACACATTTTTAAAATGCATGTTACTTTCCTTAAATTTTTCGTTATCATTCAACTGATATGCTGTTATATCATTGTTTTTTATCGAAATGCATCATGGCAGTTGGTTGTAAAGCTACTGTTGGTAATCAATATACATTTTTACAACATTGAATTTATGTTCAGCAAAGTTGATGTATGAGTTTATCTTTTCTACTCCTATCAGTCGTACTGTAAAGTGACCCATACCTCATTTATGAACTTGCCTGAGATGACAAGCAGTTCAGAAATTAGAATATCAAATACATGGCGTTTGTACATGTATATTTGCTCTTTGAAAATTGTGCTGTATTCATCTCAATGCACCATAAGTCGTACATCAATGGGCTTTAGCTTGTCCCCATCGTTATTATTTGAAAAGAAGCATGTATGTGTCATAGCATGCCCACTTTTCCATCAAAGACCAACATTGGTTTCCCTATCAGGTTTTCCATAATGAGTTGTTGTTTATAATTTAAGCAGAATAGAATATAATTTAGCATGTAGTAGAAATTTATTTATCGCCAAATAGTGGACCAAGGCGTAGCGGTCTGATTTGGAAGTATTTTCTAATGGTTATTGCTTTCACGTAGTTTGATGATCAGTTGTCTTGCTAGTATGATTCATCTTATCCAATGAAATAATATTTAAATTGGTGTAATATCACATTGAATTTATTTATTATCACGCTAATGGCTGCTATAATGTTTATGAAATATGTTTGTATGAGTTTTCTGCTTATTTGATTGGACTTTTGTTCTGGTCAATGTCTGATACATGTACATTGCTTCCAGTCTTATCCCCTCTCGTCCTTTTATAAATAGCATTAGTGTAACTTGGAACAGAATATGCTGAAAATAAGACCACAATTGGTCAATGGAGAGTCTGAGATGGAACAGCTGATTAACACTGCAAACATAATCATTCTTAGTTCATACATTGTATGTTGTTCATTTCGTTTTCCGTATCGATTTGATGTAATCTATTTTTTACATTTTGCCGAAGGACCCAAATCTACTTCCATCGAACCAATTTGTGCCAGTTTGATAGCATAAAGTTGGCAGCTTCGAGTTGCTTTCGTAAATCTGTTTGCCAAATTTTGGATATCATATAACTTACATGGGCATTCGAGTTTTTTGGACTGCAGACAAAAATAATATGTTTTATAGTGTTAAATTATGCTAAGAGAACACCCTCCATACAAGCCCATGGGCATCATTAATGTCATATCTGGCAGTTTGTGACGTTTCGTTTGGCATGTTTTTTTGCATTATCATGTGAAGTATGGTAAGCTTCACCACAGAGCCAGTCTTTGTACTGTACATTCTCTGCTATAGCAAGTGTCATAATTCGTGTTAATGTTGATTCTGCACCATACTGAACAGTAATTGTTCAAGATCGCATGTCAATTGCTTAGCCTCGTATATATTTTTAAGTTTCTGTAGTTTTTTGTAGCTTTGTGATGGTTGGTATTTGCACGTAATCAGCCGTGAAACAGCATTTTTGTCAGGCTGCGACCATTTGAAGTGGATTAATTGATAATCGTCTGTCATAACAAAAAACTTGTGCAAAATGGAAAAGGGAGGCTGGATGCGTGTTAGGCGCAGTTTAGACGGAATCGAAAAGGTCTGTTAACTGTGTGAATTTCCAACGTTTGAACTCCTTCTGGCTTTTTACTAACCCGAGAATGCATCGTAACCCACATTTCATTTTTATTTTCTAATGATACTTGTATTGAAGATTTTCTATCACTGTTTCCTGTTGTTAATGTATGATGAGTGGATCAAATTTAATTCAAATAATATTGAATTTGGAATGTTTCTTGTGTACCTGTATGATAAAGTAATCCACTTTTTCTTTATTTTCTTATGCACAAACTAAAAAGCTAAATGGTACCTCTGACGTGATATAAGTGTCTATTAACAATCATGATGCATCCACATAATGTGCCTCGATTCTGGCACTTGTAATAACTGAAGTTTAAAAAACAGTAGGTCCCTACATGATGCAATGTATAAACAAGTGAACAAGATTCAAGAGGGACTCCAGCCCCCCTCCAACCAGTGTGTTGTTTAATCTCATTTACATGTACATGTAATTAGTTCAGAACAATGTTCAGATGCTCTAAATTTTCTCTCTCTATAAACTCCTTATAAGTTCCCCTATCAATGAAGATTCCTGAGAAAATCTCTTAATAATCTTACAAGTCCTTTATCATTGTGGTACGATTATGAATTTGGTTCACTTAGCAAGGGTGGATGCAATTCTCAAGTTGTGTCAAAGTATAGTACAATCTAAATTGCATACAATAATGCCTCCTAATTGGACTATATCTTATGCTAAGGTAGTTTTATCACCCCAATTTCTTTTTCAAAACCGGTTTTGAAATAATGATTAGCTTTATGGAGAAGTTGTCACATCTTAGATGATAACTTAATTAATCTTAGTATGCTATATTGTACTACATAATAAATGCCTGTTGGCATCGCCCCCTTACTTTTGGGTTGTTTAATTGGTTTAAGAAGTACATCACAGCTTCAATTTGTAAGCTGTTTGGTCATTGGTGGTGCATGGTCATCGACTGATATGGGGGTTCATAGGTTTAGAAGTGTGTTATTGAAAAAACATTACTGTACTCTGTGCACTTCAATTGGCTTGTCATTGCTTGTGAGATAGTAATTCTATTTAATTGTACTTCTTAACATTCTGGTTTGACTCATGTGAGTGACTTCCTTTCACATTTCCTATTTTCTAGCATGTACCAGTGGCTACTTCAGTCCTTCATCATGTGCATTTTTCCTCTATCTAAGATGCATTTCTCCTTACCCTTCATCTTGCGTGTATATACCAACCCTCTTGGGTAACAGTAGTTTGTTTAATGGCATGTTATTTTTCTCAGGTCCCTTACACCATGATAAGTCGACATCTCAGTCTGCAAGGGAGGTGAGTCCCCTTTCCAAACACTGCACTGTGTGCACATTGCATACCCCTTCCATTGCATAACCACGAAAGATTATGCACTGCCTGTTTTTTTTAATATCTCTTGCTACATTGATAGTCAGTAGGTCGCTTTTCCATAAATACTAGTAGCAAGCATGGACTTGAACTATTGTACTTCATGGTATGCACTTTGCTTTTTTGAGCAGGTCATTGAATCGCATTATAATTTCAGCCGGCTGTTGATATCGCCCAGAATTTCACTGCTGACTGCCTAGGACGTTTTAATGTACTTTCATCTCTCTACTTGTACTATTCATATTTGTGGTTTAAAGTAATGTTTAGCTAAATATGCAACAAAGATATTCTAATAAATTAAAAATCAGCAAAAAAAAAATTTGGTCGTAATATTAGAAAACTTTATTATGATTAGATTTTGGCCTTGTACTAGTCAAATTACTGCATTTTTCTTATCGCCTTTTGTAAATACGTGTATATTTTGATTGTTTACTCCGAAAATATACATATAGCCTTTTCTGCAATCTGATTTTGCTTCTCAGACACTGAAAGTTTTCTATTTGTTGTTTTTGCACCTGTTTTGTGTGGACTTTTTCCAAGCCATCGAATGGATGTGATTTAAGTATACGTGAGCATAGTTTTTTTCAAGAAAACCACCTTTTGATTCCTGTTACGTTTATCGTTAAATTGCAGTCGAATCTATACAAGTTAAGAAAAAAAAAATACTGACGTATTCTCAATCATTTTCATTGATCTGCCTTTTTTTTGTTCTTTCCTTTGTTTTGACAATAGTGAATATGTTGTAATTTTGTCGTGTCTGTTATTCACACGTGCTAGAGTTATTGTGTTCTTCATAAAGATTTCTTTAGCCAAAAAGTGACATTAATTAACGCCTAGTCTTCATACTCATGCCTTCTATCACAAACTCGAATGTGGAACCTCTTGACCGCAATATATATTCATTTCTTTTGATTTTGACATTATCATTTCAGGAAAAAGAGCGAGCCTTTGATAGGTAGGGGTCGCAGGCGCAGTCCAGTGCCTGTACGGAAAGGACAGGAAGCATTGCTTCAAACGGCCTGTGGAAATGTGGCTGGCGCTGGAAGCGTTGAGGTGAATGTCTCTCATTCTCAAGCAGCTCTCCACTCTGCACCTCAAGATGAGACGCAAGGATATAGCAGCAGTATCGAAGAAATTGATCTTGTAAGTTTAAATTATTATTTTTTTATATGAGAATCTCTGTGACATGAATCTCTGTTCATGTGTGGCTTTGCAGCCGAGTCTGGATTCCACCGCCAATATGTCGAATGGAAGCAGCTTGGAATACCTGGTTGGTCCAGGCTCGGAGGATTTTGTCGATTGTGCAACGGGCACCCCTGATCTAGTACAACGAACTCGAGTCGCTATCGAACGATGCTATCAAAAGACAGAGCATACGAAAGAAATGATTCGTCATGAGCAGCAAGCACGCGATGGTAAATTATTAAGGGACGTTCAAATAATGTTATTACATTTCCTTTCCTCACTTCCATCATCATGTGTCATGTTACTAAATACCCCTCCCCACATGATGATAGCATAATATTTGAACGTCTCTTGAGCAATGGAGATTGTATCTCCTAAGTAATTGTTTTTTTTCCAATTTTTCACGTAATGCTGACTCGAATTCTCCTTTATAAGACAATGTCAATGAATATCTCAAACTGGCCAGCAATGCTGATAAACTTCAGTTGCAGCGACTAAAAAACGTCTTCGAGAAGAAGAACCAGAAGTCTGCCCAGTCTATTGCTCAACTGCAGAAAAAACTCGAAAACTACAAAAAGCGAATTAAAGAATTGGAACTCTACGGCCTCAGCAGTCATCACCGACAACCCAAAGAAGTGCTGAGAGATGTCGGCCAAGGTCTCAAGTAGGTGCAATTCCGTTAACTAGATGTGCATCCCCTGTTTTTGTAAATGCCAATAAATTCCCAAATACCTCACCATAGGGATGTGGGTGCCAATATTCGAGGTGGAATTGCTGGGTTTTCAGGGTAAGAAAATTATGATTTAAAAAAGATATGCTAGCTTAATGTTGCGCATGCATTCCAAGTAGTTTGACCTTATTTACTAAATTGACTATCTCTTTAGTGGAGTAGTTGGTAATATTAAAGGAGGATTGTCAGGGCTAAGTCAGGCAACGTACAGCGCAGCTGAGTAAGTCCCATATAATGCATTCAAATTAATGTCTGAAGCCCACCCGGGTCCCCTGAAACTTCCCTTGATGTCCGTCTTGCGTTCAATTTTATATTTGCGGATAAGATGAATTATGCTGCATTTAAGTAACTACTACTAAAGGAGAGCTTTCAGTGTGAAGATGCGAATTTATGCAATTCTGATATCAAACCTCAAAAAAAGATGCACATATCAACGGTTCAAGGGTACAGCTGCACCAAAAAAAAGTTTCTTTTTAGGAAGCATGAATAGATTTCTTTTGCTTCTTGTAAGTGTTTGTAAAATACATAAATATGTTGGTGATATGTTTTTCGCCATATTTCCAAAAAAAAAAAGAAGGAAAGACGTCCTGCTTTTGCAGTAGTCATCTATAAGTTTATTGGAGTTTGCATGATGGCTTTTCTTTTCTTATGCATGTTTCTGCTATTTTCTATTGTAGATCAGTTATGTCCAAACCTAGAGAAATTGCTCATCTTATCAAGAATAAGTTTGGGAGTGCTGACAATATCAACACACTAACAACCACCAGTGAGTCAAATGAATGTTGTACGTCACTATATATCTTCATGTTGCTTTTCTCACCTTGTTTGTCGTTTTTCCTTTTATTTACTGCAAACATATTCACGTTCATGACTGTGCAAATATCGTGCATAATTGATCGCAAATATCCCTTCACCTGTTGTTCTGTAATGCAGAGTGGTTCGTTGCAGAAACTGAAGACGAAAATAGTGCTCCTGAAGATGGGGCAGAAAGAAATCATCATCACAACAGTGCTACATTTTCGCATAAGTGAGAAATTGTTGACATTTATTAGAGAGGACAACACCTGCGTTCCATGCCCTCATTGAATGTCATTTGATTTTAGCACTAAGTATACTTCAGAAGATGAATGTTCGAGCGTCACTTCTGGATCTGGCCCCACTGCCGGCACTGGAACCATGTCTAGTCCACGCAACCATCCTCCGGTTCAGGTCAACACAGCCACACCAACGGTCACTGGCAGCGTGGGTGGTATGGCCCCCACCCTGATTGCTTCTTTGCCTAGACATGAAATGAGTTTGCCAAGTGTGCCCCAAGCCAACGTGCCCTTCAACCTCGAGTATTTAGCGAAAGAGTTGAATGAAAAGCGAGAAGAAGTCCAGCATCTTCAAGAAGATGTGGACATCTTAAAGGTCATTTTACTGTATTTCATAATGTTTTCAATTCTTTCTTAGGGTAAATGGCTTTAATTTGGATTTTTATAACTACAGACTCAAATAAATCAAGAAATCGAGTATTTCAACCACTCTCTTCTTGAAGAAAAGTACAGATATGAAGTCGGTATTTACATAGTTACCTACATCTTTTCTGATTTCCACTATGCTTTCCTTATATTTTAACTTGTTTTGCAGAGGCTTGAAGAGCAGATGAATGATCTCACAGAACTTCACCAAAATGAAATTGAGAACCTGAAGCAAAATATTTCTGACATGGAAGAAAAGCTTCAATATCAGAGTGAGGAAAGACTTCGAGACATTCATGAAATGATGGAAAGTTGTCAGACGAGAGTAAGTTGCCTCCATGGTGTTCATTTGTGTGGGTTATAAATTATATGCAATCGGTCATGTTGTTTGTTCACTTAAGATATCTCGCATTGAGCATCAACAGCATGAGCAGCAGCAACTTGTGGCCCTGGAAGGCATTGAAAATTCCAATGCTCGTGCTCTGGTGTTGAAATTAATTAACGTCGTTTTGACGGTTCTTCAAGTGGTGCTTCTCTTAGTTGCCACCGGAGCTAATATTCTTATGCCTTTCCTTAAAACAAGGTTTGTAAGGTTGTTAACAGTCTGTGATCTTTTTTCTAACAAGTTTGTATAAGGCTAGAAATAAGTACACTAATTCATGTTGTTTGTGTTCCAGGGTTCGAATTTTAACTACAACTATTTTTATTATTGCCGTATTACTCACTGTACGTCAGTGGCACGATTTAATGATATACCTACGAGATGTTATGCATCATACCAGGATCAAATTTTTTACCTAGTAATCGGACTGTGTAAGCCCCCGTAAGTTCTTTGAGATTTTATTCTTCAAACGTTTTTTCTTCTTCGATGTAGCGTCTACAATTAGCTCGAACAAAAAATGTCATGCCAATCAAAACCAAAGGGATAACTTTCTATGTTTCAAACGATAACCTGTAACCATGCAGTGAATGAACTTTCAGAGGACAGGGATGTGGCCGATGTGACAAATGTGACAAAATGTGACAATTTGAAACCTGTGTGACAAATGTGACAAAATGTG